>PVKP010033108.1:0-25293 GCA_004027715.1 Plecturocebus donacophilus | reverse complement strand
TTGTGTCCTTTGTAGGGACATGGATGAACCTGGAAACCATAATTCTCAGCAAACTGACACAAGAACACAAAATCAAACACCGCATGTTCTCATTCATAGGCGGGTGTTGAACAATGAGAACACATGGACACGGGGAGGGGAGCACTACACACTGGGGTCTGTTGGGGGGAAACAGGGGAGCGACAGTGCAGGGTGGGGAGTTGGGGAGAGATAGCATGGGGAGAAATGCCAGATATTGGTGAAGGGGAGAAAGGCAACAAATCACACTGACACATGTGTACCTATGAAACAATATTGCATGTTCTTCACATGTACCCCAAAACCTAAAATGCAATAAAAAATAAAATTTAAAAAAAAAAAGAAAGGGCACAGCCAGTGCTCAGGTCCTGCTCATGTCTCAGTGTTAGACTATGGCTCTGGTACAGCCAGAGCTTCTCCTTTTTTCTTTTTTTCTTGAGGCAGGGTCTGGCTCTGCTGTGCAGGCTGGGGTGCTGTGGTATGACCATAGTTCACTGCAGCCTCCAACTCCGAGGCTCAGGTGATCCTCCCAAAGTGCTGGGATTACAGGTGTAAACCACGGCACTAGACCCTACTTTTTTTCCAGAGAAGCCAGAAATCTAAACTTTATGTGAAATATCAGAAGTCTTAAACTTTGATAATTAAAAACAAACACAAAACCCTCAAACAGAAACTCTTTGTAGGGGTAACAGTCTGACTTGGCATGCAAGTTACCAGCTTGCAATCTCTAGTATAAATGAACCCCCTACGAGTGAATATTGTCCTACGAAATGAGCATATAGATAGATACATGGTAATGGACACTATAGGCAAACACACCCCTCCAAGGGTGTAAGAAAGATATATAAATTTATATATAGCACAATCTGTGGTCTGAACTTCTTCCCTGGAACATCCTAGGAAAACATCAAGAATAACTATCACTTGTGACCAATAACTCAAAAGCTTGCTCCACTACTTTCTACAGAAGGAAATCAAGTCATTTCCTTGGAAACATTGTATTCCCTGAGGCACACATGGCTGAAATTACGAAGTTTCCTTAAATTCACCTTTCTGAGGTATCTAGCCTTCAAATTTTGTCCTTCATTCCCCCAATTAGTATTCAACTTTTCCACTTTCAGAATTCCTTATCACTCTGGGATGGCAAAACCCAGAAACAGCGTGAATAGGTATTTAACAGACTTAAGCTTATCAGGTAAAGTGGCTAGGGCCATCTAATCCATGTGACCAAGGGAGCTTTGATGCTAATGAATACACTCTGGGTGATTCATAAACCACGAATATTTGCAATGCATTCCATCATAATATGAATTTGGGGAGGCATAAAAAAGTAGAGTATAGTAAGTAGTTATCTTGCCTCTCAGTAAAGGGCTGTATAAGTTGAAAAAACTTGAGGTTTAAAAATAATTGTGCCATTCTGGGAAAAAGGAAACTAACATTTATTGAGCACTATTATGCACTGGCTCCTTTATGCTGCCTCATTTAATCTCCACTAATGGCCTTGCTATTTCCCTTTTAGAGATGAGAGGACCGGGTGTGGAGAGGCTCACGCCCGTAATCCCAGCACTTTGGGAGGCCAAGGCAGGCAGATCACCTGTGGTCAGGAGTTCAAGACCAGCCTGGCCAATATGGTGAAACCATGTCTCTACTAAAAATACAAAAATTAGCCAGGCGTGATGGCACATGCATCTAATCCCAGCTACTTGGGAGACTGAGGCAGGAGAATCGCTTGAAACCGGGAGGTGGAGGTTGCGGTGAGCCAAGATCATGCTACTGCACTCCAGCCTGGGTGACAGAGCAAGACTCCACCTCAAAGAAATAAAGATGAGAGAATGGAAAGTTTGAGAAGTATCCTGACCAAGGCTACATAGATAAAAAATGGCAGAGCTGGGTTCTGAATCTAGGTCTGTCTGGGTCTAAAGCCTAAGCTCTTAGCCTCTGTACATTAATGCTCCTTTTCATATTATTTGCCTAAGGTCACAGAGAAAGGGTGGTAGAGACAAGATATAAGACTTTTGACGGTAGGTCCAGTGATCTTTCCATTCTTCTCTTTAAGTCTGAGATGAAGCCACACTTTAGGAGCTGGAGAGATCACTGTGGACTGGGAAGGACAGCATATTCATTTCCTAGTATTGGATCTGATTCATTAATGTGCAGGGCAGCTATGAATGTCAGTGGTCCCTTCTCTGTGAAGTCTTAATGTTTATCTCTCTTGTATGCCATTTCTGTGATGCCTTGTGAGTCAAATTTTGAACACAAATATCTTGTTCCCAATCAAAAAGCTTTTTGACTTTATACATAGTCAGCCAAGAGCACATACACATGGCAGGACTGAAAAACACAAGATGATTGTAGAATGCAGACCTTATTTTATTTTATTTATTTTTATTTATTTATTTTTAGAGAAATGTGTTTGTCTTGTTATGTTGCCCAGGCTGGTCTTGAACTCCTGGCTTCAAGAGATCCTCTTGCCTTGGCCTCCCAAAGTGTTGGGATTACAGAGTGGGCCACTGTGCCCAGCCATGTAGAGTTTAAATAACACCACAAGATCTCAAAGCTGGCAATCTAAGTTTCCCCAGTCTGGATTTATTTATTTATTTATTTATTTGAGACAGGGTCTCACTCTGTCACCCAGGCTGAAAATACAGTGGTGTGATCACGGCTCACTGAAGCCTCAACCTCCTGTGCTCAAGCAATCCTCCTGCCTCAGCCTCTCGAGTAGCTGGGACCACAGGTGTATGCCCTCGCATCCTGCAAATTTTTTTTTGCAATTTTGTAGAGACTGGGTTTTCCCATGTTGCCCAGGCTCACTTTCCATCTTTAAGATCCATTTTTACTTATATTGCACATGTTCCTAATTCTTGAAGTGAATGAAGCCTTTCTTCTTTAATACTCTTATTTCGAATATGTATCTAGGGGGCCCTCCACTGAGCATTCACAGCGTTGTGGGTAACGTAGAAATCTGCCCCAGCTTTTGCCCTGGGCATGCTCCGAGTCTTCCCTCTTACCATTCTTGGGTAAGGGCCGATGTTCTCGCTTTTGGTTCAGCTGTTCCTGGTGTCGTGAGTGGAGGCTTCCAGTTTCCTCCCGAGACACCACCCTGGGTTGGGTTTCTACCCGTTCTGGCTGGAAGTCTGTCACCTCCCATACTGCTCCAAGTGGGGCGTGCTTCTCTGGGTGCACAGGGCTGCTGACCTGGGAAATTAAGTCAATACCATAAGAGGGAGTAAAACAGGCCCATATCAGGGCAAAATTCTCCCAGGAAAGACATCAAAGAAAGACAGAGACATGAGAAGAAATGAAAATTCCACTCTATTCCCAATGGAGTCGCTGAGAGCGCTGGGCTGAGAGTACTGTCCAGCAGTCTCGGTACAAGGGAACAGAAGAGTATTCTTTTTTCTTTTTGAGACAGTTTCACTCTTGTAGCCCAGGATAGAGTGCAATGGCACGATCTCGGCTCACTGCAACCTCTGCCTCCCAGGTTCAAGCGATTCTCCTGGCTCAACCTCTCAAGTAGCTGGGATTATAGGCATGCACCAACATGCCTGGCTAATTTCGGACTTTTTTAATAGAGATGGGGTTTCACTATGTTGGTCAGGCTGGTCTCAAACTCCGGACCTCAGGTGATCAACCCGCCTCTGCCTCCCAAAGTGCTGGGATTACAGGCAGGGGCCACCACACCTGACCAAAATAGTCTTTATTACTAAACAGAGGGGGAAATCGTCAGGAGTGAAAGACAGAGCCTCCTTGTTGCTAGAATAGATATCTGACTCCTTATGTCTATTAAGTTCGCAGAGAAGTAAAAGTTACCAGGACATGAATATGTTCACTAGTGAACTGAAAACTTACAAAAATTAATCCCCACATCTGTCTATCCCTGACCAACACAGCAACCTGCAGATATAGATCTATACACAATGCAAGTCCAGTGCAAGGTGAAACTGCAAATCTTGCAAATGCTGCAGGATTCGGTTGAAGAACAACGAGAAGGGCATGCAAGCCACTGAGAAATGAAGATGTGGCAGTTAGACTGGAGGAGAGTGACAGAAATGATGGCACGAGAGCACTTCAGAAGACACTGAGTGGAATAGTAAATGCTTGGAGAGAGCTCTGGGATTACAGATGATGTCCTTTTTTTTTTTTTTTTTTTTTTTAAGGGGGAGCAGAATAGCCTTTTTTGATCAGAATGTATAAGTGAACCTCTGTGAAGCAAAACGATATTGTTCTTTTATATTGTTTTGTTGCAAACATGCCAAAGATGAAATCAAATGCTTAGGTGAAAAATGTTGGGTTCCAATTGCAAGATAATATTTCAACCAAAGCTTTTATTTTTGTATTTGAAATTCTGATCCCCTTTTAAGTAGATTCACTTAAAGTGAAAAGACCTCCCTTAAAAGGTCTTTTATTAGTACCATTTACCCTTCTCTGAAGAGCACTTCTTTCTGCAATACATCCCTGCCCACATGTCTTTCCCATTCCCTTTTTTCTAAGTACAAAAATGTGGAAAATCCTCTCTCACCTGCTGCCTTAGTCTTCCAGTCTCTTTCTCCAAATGCACTACCAGGGCCACAGCTTCCTCTCCACTTTGTGGACACTGCTTCTGTGCCCAAGCCTGAATCTTCTCGGGTAAAATGGTGAGAAACTGCTCAATCACCAGCAGCTCAAGTATCTGCTCCTTGGAATGCATTTCTGGCTTCAGCCACCGGCAGCAAAGTTCCCAGAGTTTACTGAAAGCTTCATGCGGTCCAGTCACATCCTCATAACAGAATTGCCTGAAGCATTTGCGGAAGGTCTCGGAGCTATCCGACCCTTCCAGAATGGGTTCTGATGCCCACTCGGGGTCCTTTTCCATCTTCATTATTAGGCATCCCTCAACCTCCAGGGGTGCGTCGATCTGAGAGTCCAGGGCTACAGCCATGCTGCAGCCCAGGGGTCAACTTCACGTCTAGCTCAAGGTGGGGGCCCAAAGAAGACTCCAAGCGCTTTCTGCTTAATGTTCCCGGGAGTGTGGAAAGATACGGAGGCAAAAACGGCCGGGTCAGCAGGAACAGGGTACTCCAGGCTGATTAAATCTATCCCAGGCCCTTGAAAAGGTGAATGTATACCCTAAGATGCAAAAGCCCAGTCTCTTCTCCGAACAAGATGTGACCCCGCAATGTGGCTTTCCGGGGTGCATTCCTTTTTGTGCAAAGTCGGAAACCGGGAGGCTGGAGGACTGGGAGAAAAATGAAGCAGGTTAAGGAAAGGATGGGCGGAGGCGGACAGCGGGCCGGGAGGGGGTGTGTCCGCTACTCCGGGGTCGGGCTCCGAGAGGCTAGGCCCCGAGTGGGTGGGGCCGGATGTGCAGGCCCCGCCCGGTGCCGGGTTCCGGGCTCAGGTCACCGCCGCATGCCCAAGCAGCTGCGGGTGTCGCTGGGGGTCGGCGGATCCGAGAGCAGCACCGGGCTCTTCGGGCCCACGGCGGCCCCGACAGTCCTCAGGAAACCTGTGTCCGCCGAGGAAGGGCTGCAAAAACCGTTCTGCCCGGAGGGGAGAGAAACCGCGGGCCGAAGCCAGACCTCGCAAGAGGCGGCGACCAGTTCCTCGCGTTCGGCCTCGTCCACTCGGCCCGCGGAGAGCGCTGGGTGCGCTGGGAGCCGCGGTCACGCATGCGCCGCCCGCCACCGAGCGCCGCGGGGCCCGCGAGAGGCGTCCTCGCGGGCGAGGGACGGGGGTGTGGCTGTGTGGTGGACTCTCGCGAGAGCGTGCGGCGAGGCGACTCGGTGGTGAAGGACTTGAGGAATATGGAGGGACGCGGAGAGTCCTCCCTGGGTGGAGGGACACAGAGGGACTCGAGGGCACCGGCCGTCGCAGACGGTGGAACAGCATGGGAGCGGGAGGCGAGTCTCGCTTCAGGCGGAGAATCCTGAGGTGGAGGAGCACTTCCGTCACCGATGCCTGGCTGCAGGGGAAGGAGGGCACGGGAGCGGGGACTCGTGTGTCTGGCGGAGGGAGACGGCGTTCGGGCGTAGGGATCTGTGTCGTATTCCCCGCTGGGGATGCGCTGCGAGACGGCGCGGGTTCTTTCCCTTGCGGAGGCACACGGCGCGGCTTAGTTCCAGCCTAGCGGAAGGATCTGTGCGTGGCCCCAGGCCTTGCTCGGCGGGGTCTCAGCTCTGGGGCTTCTTGTTAACACTTGGCGTTGGGGAGGTCGATGTGGCTGACCCTGATCAGAAGGGATCAGAGGGGTCTCGGGGTCAGGGTTCACGATTCAGCCAGCCAGTTTCCAGCTTGCTCCCTTGTACTGCTCTTGGTCCCGAAATCAGAGTCGGCTTTCCCGTTCTTGAGCACCATGTGTCATGTTGCGTTTTGGGCACTTGGCAGAGGCAATAGTGTCACCAGGGGATGCCGGTTACCCTCAAAGCGGCTTTTGTCTGTCCAGTGTTGCAGAGCCAGGGCAGTGCAGCCTTCATTCATTGGTCATGGAACTGGAGGAGGGGAGCGTAGCTCACAAATCAACCTCTCAGCTCTTGAAAACTGGGAAGTTACAGGTAGGAGCCTGTTTTGACGCAAAGTAAAACTCTGTAAAATATTTGAAGAGGTTTATTCTGAGCCAAATAGGAGTGACCATGGCCCATGACACAGCCCTCAGGAGGGCCCTGAGAACATGTGTCCAAAGTGGTTGGGGTGCAGCTTGGTTTTATACGTTTTAGGGAGACATGAGACATCAATCAGGTACATTTAAGAAATACATTGGTTTGGGCTGGGCGCGGTGGCTCACGCCTGTAATCCCAGCATTTTGGGAGGCTAAGGCGGGCGGATCACGAGATCAAGAGATCGAGACCATCCTGGCTAACATTGTGAAACCCCGTCTCTACTAAAAATACAAAAAAATTAGCTGGGCGTGGTGGCGCGCGCCTGTAGTCCCAGCTACTGGGGAGGCTGAGGCAGGAGAATTGCTTGAACTCTGGAGGCGGAGGTTGCAGTGAGCCGAGGTCGGGCCACTGTACTCCAGCCTGGCGCCTGGTAATGGAGTGAGACTCTGTCTCCAAAAAAAAAAAAAAAAAAAAACTTTGGTTTGGTCCAGAAAGCTGGGACTACCTAAGAAGGGGGGGCTTCCCGGATACAGGTAAATTTATACATTTTCTAGTTGACATTTGGTTGAGTTTGTCTGAAGACCTGGGATTGATAGAAAGGAAATGTTCAGGTTAAGATAAAAAACAGTGGAGACCAGGGTTCTTTTGAAGTCTTATGGTGGCTGCCCTTAGAGATAATAAATGACAAATGTTTACTATTCAGATCTTCAAAAGGTGTTAGACTTTTAGTTAATCTCTTTAGGATTGGGAGAGTCTGGAAGAAAAAGAGCTATGTTAATAGATGTTCTTCACAGATACACATTTTCCCCCACAAAGGATAGCTTTTGGGGTAAAATGCTGTCCTTTTTGTGGGAAATTGCAAAACATGGCAAAGAAACATGTTTTGGGGTAAAATATTTTGACTTTTTTGTCATGTAACATTATACCAGAGTCAGATTGGAAAGCAAGTCACATATAGGGGTAAATAAAACCCATCTGATGAGAATTTATGGTTTGTAGGGGCATGACTCCCCAGATCCCTTAGATAGAAATTTGGGCAAGATTAAAAAAATTAGAGCTTAGGCTGGGCATGGTGGTTGGTGCACTTTGGGAGGCCAAGGCAGGTGGATCACGAGGTCAGAAGTTCGAGACCAGCTTGGCCAACATGGTGATACCCCATATTTACTAAAAATGAAAAAAATTAGCTGGGCATGGTGACGCACGCCTGTGGTTCCAGCTGCTCGGTAGGGTGAGGTATGAGAATCGCTTGAATCCGGGAGGCGGTGGTCACAGTGAGCCGAGATCATGCTGTTGCACTCCAGCTTGGATGACAAAGTGAGACTCTGTGTCAAAAACAAACAAAACAAAAATACAATAAAATCAGAGCTTAGTCCTCAGGTGTCTTTAATGAACAGGGCATTGAGAGCAAGGCGAGGAGGCAGAGGTCAGAGGAATGCTTTAGCCCAGGAATAGGAGACCAGCTTGGGCAACATGACAAGACCCTGTCTCTAAAAAAATAAGAATGAGAACATGTTTTTTATTGGGAAGGGAGGTAGAATTTCCTGGAATCAAGGAGCTCCCTCTTCTTTTGTCCTTTTTCGGTCTCTTCGGGTAATTATGGTGATTGTCAACTGTCATGGCGCCAGTGGGAATGTCATCTAGTACTGAAGTTGGATTATAATGAAGCTAGATGTTCTTCAGAGGTGGAGTAAGCTAAGAAGGAACCTATGACCACAGATGTCCTGTTTTCTAAAAATAAGCAGAGTTAAAGCTGAGTAGGAATTTAGCTATGTCATGGAGGCATTCCATCGGGCTACAAAAGCCAGGTAAGTGACCAGCCAAGTCCCCAGGCACTGCAGTGGGTAACAGCAGTACTGACTCTGTGTTAGAGAAAAGCTTGCTTGAGTATAATTATTATTTTGCCTGAGTTTGTAAATTATTCACTAGAAACAGCCTCAGAAAAAACAAGACCTTTTTCAACAGATAAAACAGACCTGCAGCTCCATGGCCCCTGCAGAATCTAGTCACAAGGCATTGACCAAAAAAGTAATGATTAACTGCCCATCTGAGACTGTGCATGATTCACAATAATGTTTTTGTTGTTGTTTTTTGAGATAGTCTCGCTCTATCACCCACGCTGGAGTGCAGTGATCTCGGTTCACTGCAGCCTCTGCCTCCCGGGTTCAAGCAGTTCTCCTGAGTAGTTCGGCCTTAGCCTCCTAAGTAGCTGGGACTACAGGTGTGAGCCACGATGCCCGGCTCATTTTTGGTAGGGATGGGGTTTTACCATGTTGGCCAGGATGGTCTTGAACTCCTGACCTCAGGTGATCTGCTCGTGTCGGCCTCCCAAATTGTTGGGATTATAGGAGTGAGCCACCGTGCCTGGCCCACAAGAATGTTTTGATCATCATTTCCCCTGATTTCCCTTAAAATCCCTGGATCTAGAGGCACAACTGAGAAAGGTTGTCTTTGAACGCTAGTGCACTGCCTTTTTCAGGGTGCTGGTTTCTCAAATAAAGCTAACTTTGTTTTCACCGAAGTTTGTCTTTTGAGTTTTTGCCTTTCAGGTGATGAGTGGCCTGGACTCTGGTTCGGTTACATGTATGTCACTGGGCAAAACAAAAATCCTTATTCTGGGAGGTAGATAGCTTGTTAGAAAACACACCCTAATCACTTTTTTCCCAAATGTTAGTTAAAATTGAGTCAATTTTAGCAGCCCCAGAAGCTTAGGGTACCATGTACATAACAGGCATTAGGTGAGGGTGAGGCAGAGAGAATCAGTGGGGCACCTCGTATATGCCGGGGGTTATATGAGCATCTTTACACAGCTCATTTTTCTTTCTAAATAATACTTAATTGAGGACCTATTTTATGCCAGGTATGGTGGTAGGTAGGGAGCAAAAGCAGGATCCTTCCCATTATTGAGTTTTCAGACTGGTAGGAGAGGCAGGCATTTGTCAAGTAATCCACAAACTAATGTACAATTGTAAGGAAGGTGGGTGCCACCAAGAAGAGAGGCATGGTGCTGAGAACCTATATCTGTCAGGGATTTGATTTAGTTGGGAGGTCTGGAAAGGTTTTTTCAGAAGAAGCAGTGCTAGAGCTGAGATCCAGAGAAGGAGTAAGAGGTAATTAGGCAAAGTGTAGTCCTCCCAGAAATCCTATAAAGCAGATGTGATTACCTCCATTTTAGAGTTTGTGACTGCCCTCCATTTAGGGCATTGAGACTTCAGCAAGGTGATGTCACTGTCCAAGCTTACATCAGATTAAATGGCAACCCAGGATTCAGATAAGAGTTGGGTCCTTTATATTCTCTTTGGGCTATTTACTGGTTTTAGGAGAGGCAAGTATCACAGCTTGGGGACATGAAGGAGCAGGGGTCACAAACTTGAAAGCCTGCGGAGCTCAGGCAGATAACATAGAGTGAAGTAAGGCAGAGTGTAAGACAATGGGGAATGGTGGGGAGTGTGGTGAACTGCAGGCCACCTTTCCTGTGTATAGGAAGCAGCCACTAGTTCCAGCCTCTTGTTGCCATGCAGGAATACAGATCAAGCTTTGCTGAGTCTTCTGATAATTAATATTATGATTCTGAGACAGAATCTTGCTGTGTCACCTAAGCTAAAGTGCAGTGGTGCAATCATAACTCACTGCAGCTGGGACAGCAGACACATGCCACTGCCTGGCAAGCTTTTGTATTTTTTGTAGAGACAGGGTCTCACCTTGTTACCCAGGCTGATCTGAAACTCGTGAGCTCAAGTGACTAGCCTGCCTTGACCTCCCGAGGTGCTGGGATTACAGGCGTGAGCCACTGTGCCCGGCCTAGATCTTCTGATTTCTACAAAGAAGCTGGCAGTATTTTCACACTTAAAAAAAACTGGCAATTACATCATTTTGCCTTACTACAATGTTAGCTCAGTGAAGCAGGAAATTTTATGTTTTTAACCACTGTGTACTAGGAGCTTATAAAGTGCCTTGCACAAAGTTAGCACTCAACCTCATCTGTGGTATGTAGCCTCTGAGCAGTTCCTCTCGTGTGTCCATGGTTCCACAGTTTTTTGAAGCAGTTTTATATTCATTATTTTATCTACCAGTCTCTGTTGGCACCTCATTTGTTCCTGATGGGGCTGGTGCGTGAAAAGTCCCCCAAAAGGCTCCCTAGGGAAATAACTTTGTTGTGTCTTCCTTTTGTACCTTTCCACCCTCTTTGTATTTTACATGTTCTCCATCCTAATGTGTTTGGCATTATATCTTGGCTCCCCCTAGTTATCCCCCGCATTTCATATTTAATATTTTGTTGTTGTTGCTTTGGTTCTCACCTAGATGTTATGTATTGACCTGGGGCCGATGACCACAATCAGGTATGCTTTTACTTACACTTGGCCCAGCCCCTGCTCCAAGCTGCTTGTCAGGGAAAAGTGCATGAAAAGGTTTCATTTCTTAGAAATTGCTGTCCTGGGCCGGGCCGCAGCTCATGCCTGTAATCTCAGCACTTTGGGAAGCCGGGACAGGTGGATCACTTGAGGTCGGGAGTTTGAGACCAGCCTGACCAACATGGAGAAACCCTGTCTCTGCTAAAAATACAAAATTAGCCGGGCATGGTGGTGTAAGCCTGTAATCCCAGCTACTCGGGAGGCTGAGGCAAGAGAATTGCTTGAACACAGGAGCCTGAGGTTGTGGTGAGCTGAGATCGTGCCATTGCACTCCAGCCTGGGCAACAAGAGTGAAACTCCGTCTCCAAAAAAACCAGCAAGAACAGCAACAAAAAAGAAGTTGCTGTCTTGAGACATCTTGCAGTAGAAGAAAGTGATCATCCCTGGACATCTGAACCTCCTACTGCATAACATGGACTTGAGCAAGAGAAGAATCTTAGGTCTACATGGGGCAGTTATAACTTTGCCTCCCGAAAGCTCCTCAGGGAGCAGAGGGAATCAGTCTTGCTCGTTATTTCTTAGGTGCAGGATCATAAGTTGTTCAGGAATTATTGTTATAATTTTTTTGTAACCTCTCGGTAACATGCACATGTGTGCACACACACTCATATATGTGCATATGTATATATATATATTTGCATATGTATATATTTAATGGAAAATTTCAAACATAAAGTAGAATTCTCATGTTTCTGTCCTCCAGCTTTAACAATGAGCAACTCGTGGCCAATCTTGTCTCACCTGCTCTGATCATGGATTATTTTGAAGCAAATTCTGGGCATGATTATTTTATTTGAAGCTATCGGAACGTATTGTGGAAAGACAGGAACTCTGATTTTGTTTGTTTTCAGACAGAATCTTGCTCTGTCACCCAGGCTAGAGTGCAGTGGTGCGATCTTGGCTCACTGTAACCTCTACCTCCCAGGTTCAAGTGATTCTCCTGCCTCAGCCTCTCAAGTAGCTGGGAGTACAAGTGTGCACCTCTACTACCAGCTAACTTTTTGTATTTTTAGTAGAGACGAATCACCTTGTTGGCCAGCCTGGTCCTGAACTCCTGGCCTCAAGCGATCCGACTGCCTCAGCGTGCCAAAGTGCTGGGATTACAGGCGTGAGCCCCTGTGCCCGGCTAGGTACTCTCATTTTAAACATAGCTTCAATATCATCATAAGCCTTTCTTAATTATATCAACAATTCCTTAATACTATTTAAAGAAAAAGTTAAATTGGGCCAGATGTCATGGCTCATTCCTGTAATCTCAGCACTTTGGGAGGCTGAGGGGGGATAATTGCTTGAGGTCAGATGGTCAAGACCAGTCTGGGCAATATAGTGAGATCCTCATCTCTAAAAAGATAAAAAGCAGGCATGGTGGCACACACCTGTAGTCCTAGCTCCTCAAGAGGCTGAGGTGGAAGAATTGCTTCAGTCCAGGAGGTTGAGGGTGCACTGAGCCATGAGGGAACCACTACTCCCCAGCGTGGGTGATAGAGTGAGACTCTGTTTCTTCAAAATAAAACACAACAAAACCAAAAAGAACAAACAGGACAGCTAATTTGTTTGAAGAGTGGTTTGCAAAAGAAAAAAGTGTTATAGATGCTGGACATGTAAAAAGAACAGATGTCTTCCACATTTGCTAACTAGGTGTTTACATTTAGTTCAGCATGAAAATAGCGTCTTGGGAACAGAGGAGCAGATTGTCCAAGAAGTAGTGAATCGATATAGGTCAGTAAATGAAGCAGGTCATGCTACTCAGGGGTATCTTTAAGGAGTGGTTATTTTCTTAAGACCCCAATCCTCTGAATTGATCCAAACCCAGAGGCACTCTCTTCCTTTGATACCAAGAACATTCACACTAATCTTTCCTTTGTAGCGCATCATATATCACAGCTGCTATTTTGTAAGTAGGTGCAGATCCACCTTGTGTACCAGATTTCTCTGTTCATGGTGCTGAGGCGCCAGACCTTTGGCCGGCGATCTGATGAACTATAACTTGCTTTTGGCCAATGGGATCTAATGTAGGGTCACTGTAAATATGATAAGTATGCATTAAAGTCCTAAGAAGTTATATCTATGCTTGTTAGGTAAAAAATAAAAAAAATAAGAACTCCAAAATAGAGAATTTTTTAGTGATGCCTGTTATTTCTCATTTCTTTTCTTTTCTTTTTTTTTTTTTTTTTGAGACAGTTTCATTCTGTTGCCCAGGCTGGAGTGCAGTGGCACCATCTTGGCTCACTGCAACCTCCATCTCCCAGGTTCAAGCAATTCTCCTGCCTCAGCCTTCTGAGTAGCTGGGATTACAGGTGCATGCCACCATGCCCAGCTAATTTTTGTATTTTTAGTACAGACGGGATTTTATCATGTTGGCTAGGCTGGTCTTGAATTCCTGACCTCAAGTGGTCCGCCCACTTCAGCCTCCCAAAGTGCTGGGATTGCAGGTGTGAGCCACTGTGCCTGGCTGTTTTTCTTTTTCTTTTCTTTTTCAAGACCCTGGCTATTCCTCCCTCCCTCCCCCTCCCTTCCTTCCTCTACTTCCTTTCCTCTCTCTCTCTCTCTCTGTCTCTCTGTCTCTCTCTGTCTCTCTCTCTGTCTCATATCACCCAGGCTGAAGTGCAGTGGTGTACTCCCAGTTGAAGTGAGTCTTGTACCTCAGTCTCTTGAGTAGCTGGTCACCAAGCCTGGCTAATTTTTTTTTTTTTTTTTTTTTTTAGTACAGACAGAGTTTCACTGTGTTGGCCAAGCTGGTCTCCAACATCTGGTCTCAAGTGATTGACCCACCTTGGCCTCCCTAAGTGTTGGGATTACAAGTGTGAGCCATTGTGCCCAGCATTCTGCTTTCTTTTATGCCAAATCTGATACACTTCTTAAAAACTGAAAAGTGGAAATGAGAAGATTGGGTATGTGTGTTCTGGTGTCTACTTCATACATAGTATTAAGATTTTCAAATATGATTTCTTAGCTACATGCCTCTTTAAGGCATCATGCTAGGCACTAATGGGATAGGCAAATACATAAGACATGACCCTTAAAGTATTAACCATATTAACAGTAAAGTAGAAAAAATTAGTCATAGAATTGTCATATATTAGAATAAATATTATGATAGAGGTATGCATGAGGGCCTGTGGCAACAGAATAACAGCCCCTCTGGCATCAGGAAAAGTTCCATAGAGGGAATCTTGAAGGATATTTAGCAGGAGGGGGAAAGAGAAAGACATTCCGAAGAGAGGTAACACTGTGAGCTTGAGTTATATTTTTGTGTAATGGTATGAAATTGAGTGTGCTTAGAACTTAGCATGGATGAAGGAAGTGATGGATTATGAAGTTGTGCACACAGGTTAGAGGGAATTTGGACTATAAGATGAATGGGAGATGTGCTCATTGCTATAGAAAGGCAAGGACCTCTCTGTCTTTATGAGAAAGTGTTCTTTCCTGTATAGACTTCTGGGCTGGAACTGCTACGGAAATAGTAGCTGAGAGAGTACTTGAAAACATCATGAATTTTAATAAGATGCTTTCTAGAGTCCATTAATTTTTAAATTTATCTATTTATCTGTCCGTTACATACGTATCTAGAAGCTAAATATGTATCAGGTAAAGTATTGAGTACTAAAGACACAGTAGTAAAAGACAACCCAATTCCTGCTCTTAAGGAAGTTATATTCTAGTGGAGTTTGGAGAAGGAGACAAGTAACAGACAAGCAAACACACAAACAGGATAACTTCAAGTAGTGAATGTGAAGAAACTGGATAGGATGATGGGGCAGAAAGTAACTTGGTAGGGGTACTTTAGAAAGTTTGATCGGAGAAAGGTTTTTTCAAAGTTTGATATTTGAGCTGAAGTCCAAAGAATGATCAGGAGCCAAATGCAGGCAGAGTTTGTGGAAGAGCATTCCTGGAAGAGAAAATAGAAATTATACATAAAGGCCCTTGATATGGCCAGGCACAGTGGCTCACACCTGTAATCCCGGCACTTTGGGAGACCAAGGTGAGTGGCTCACTTGAGGTCAGGAGTTTGAGACCAGCCTGGCCAACATGGTGAAACCCCGTCTCTACTAAATACAAAAATTAGCCTGGTGTGGTGGTGGGCGCCCGTAATCCCAGCTACTTGGAGGCTGAGGCAGGAGAATTGCTTGAACCCAGGAGGTGGAGGTTGCAGTGAGCTGGGATGGTGCTGCTGTAGTGAGACTCCGACTCAAAAAACCAAAACAAATACAAAAAATAGAAAGTGTACATAAAGGCCTTGGTGTGGCCAGGAGTGGTGGCTCATACTTGTAATCCCAGCACTTTGGGAGGCCAAGGCAGGCAGATCGCTTGAGCCCAGGAGTTCAAGATCATCCTGGGGAATATGAGACCCTGTCTCCACAAAAAATAGAAAAAAAATTAGCCAAGCATGGTGGCATATGCCTGTAGTTCCAGTTACTTGAGAGGCTGAAGTGGGAGGATTGGTTGAGCCCAGGATGTTGAGCCTGCAGTGAACTGTGTTTGTGCCACCGCACTCCAGCCTGGGCAACAAAGCAAGACCCTGTCTCAAAAAAAAAAAAAAAAAAAAAAAAAAAGAGCCTTTATGTGGGAAATAGTGGGAAGTGTTCTTCACACTAAAAGAAGACTGAATGCTCATTATGACTGCAGCATAATGAGCAAGGGGAGAGATGGGACCAGAGTCAACTCACAGGCAGGCAGGGGCCAGACCACATTGAAGGAGCTTTGCAGGCCATAGTAAAAGGTTTGTAATTGATTCTGAAAATGGACACTGAATAATTTTAAGCTAGTGAGTGAAACGATTTGATTTATACTTTGCTAGCATCACTCTAGATGATTTTGAGATTGGATTGGAGGCGAACAAGAGTAAAGGAAGGGTGACCATACACAGGCCTATGAATTTACTTTTGGCAAAAGATGATAACAATGGTTTGGACTTGGGTGTGACAACAGAGGTGGAGAGAAGTAGATATAGAACTGTCAGGACTTGTAATAGCTTGGTTTTGAGGGTGAGTGCGATGGCTCACACCTATAATCCCAGCACCTTGGGAGGCCGAGGAGGGTGGATCACCTGAGATCAGTAGTTCAAAACCAGCCTGGCCAACATGGTGAAACCCTATCTCTACTAAAAATAAAAAAATTAGTTGGGTATGGTGGTGGGCACCTATAGTCCCAGTTCCTCGGGAGGCTGAGGCAGAAGAATTGCTTGAACCTGGGAGTTTGCAGTGAGCTGAGATGGTGCTACTGTACTCCATCCAGCCTGGGCAACAGAATGAGACTCCATCTTGTAAATATATAAATAAAATAGTTTGGTTTTGCAGCATATGAGAAAGGGAGGAATTGAGGGTGGTTCCTAGGCATTTTTTTTCCTTTCCAGCTCAGGCTGGTCTTGAACTCTTGGTCTCAAGTGATCCTCCCGCCTTGGCTCCCAAAGTGCTGGGATTACAGGCATGAGTCATTGCATCCAGCCTCCTAGGCTTTTGATTTGAGCAACTGGATTGATGGTACTACATTTTTTGGCATGGAGAGAACTGGTGGAGGGCTGTTTGTGGGGTTGGGGTAAAGTGATAATGGGGAAAATCATTAATTTTGTTTCGAACACAATACTTTTGTGATTTCTAATTGACATCTGAGTATCGAGTACATTGTTGGGTATACCCCAATGGAGAGGTCAGCAATGGAGATACATATCTGGAGGCCATCAGCCTAAATTTAAAGCCATCAGACTAGATGAAAACACAGAGGAAAAGAGTATAGAAGGGAAGAGAAGGTAGGCCATACCCTAGAGCAGCTCATCATTTATGTGACAGTAGAGAATTATTATGGGTTGAAATGTGTCCCCACAAATTAACACATTGAAGTCCTAATTCCCTACTACATAAGAATGTGAACTTATTTGGAAATAGGATCATTGGAGGTATAAATAGTCACCTTAAGATGCAGTCATACTGGAGTAGAGTGGGCTTTAACCCAGTATAACTGGTAACCTTATAAAAAGGGGAAATTTGGACACAGACATATGTACGGGGAGAATGCCATCTGAAGATTAGAGTTTTCCTGCCACAAGCCGTAGAACCCCCAGAAGTTGGAGAAGAGGCCTGGAACAGATCCTTTCCTAGAGGCGTCCGAAGGAGGATGGCTTGGTGAATACCTTGATCTTGGGCTTCAAGCTTGCAGAACTGTGAAATGATCAATTTCTGTTAAAGCCACTCCATTTGGGGTACTTTGTTATGGCAGCTTCAGCAAACTAATGTGAGAATTTAGCATTGAAGACTAAGTATTAGTCACCAGAGAAGTAAAAAGAAAGCCAGTAGAGTATGGTGTCATGGCAGCACAAAAAAGTATTTTTTTTTTTCAAGAAGGGAAAGAAAGAAGGGGCAAGAAGGAAGTGGCCATTTTAATAAAAGACTGTTGGGAGATTAAATAACAGGAGGATAGAGAAGGGACCAGTAGATTAGATTTTACAATATCTTTGGGGATGCTGGTTCCCATTTCTCATATTTGAGATTGAAATCCCATATTCACTATTTTTTTTTTTTTTTGAGATGGAGTCTTACTCTGTCACCAAGGCTGGAGTGCAGTGGTGCAGTCTCTGCTCACTGTAACCTCTGCTTCCCAGGTTCAAGCAATTCTTGTGCTGCAGGCTTCCTAGTAGCTGAGATTACAGATGCGTGCCACCATACCGGGCTAATTTTTTGTATATATATATATATTTTTTTTTAGTAGAGACAGAGTTTTCCCATATTGCCCAGTCTGGTTTCGAACTCCTGAGTTCAGACAATCTGTCTGCCTGGGCCTCCCCAAGTGCTAGTATTAACGGGTATGAACCACCACACCCAGCCCCATAGTCACTGTTGACAGTGATTGTGGTTACATCAGTTTATCTCCGGCGCAAGTGAAGAAATTTAGCTTACATCATATTAAGTAAAAAAAAAGTTATATGATGTATTCTAGTTTCTAGAACAGTGCTTGGCACACAGCAGACCACCGATAAATATTTGTTGGCTGGGCAGGTGGCATGTGCCTTTATTCCCAGCTACTCAGGAGGCTGAGGTAGGATGATGGCTTGAGACCAGGTCAAGGCTAGCCTGGGCAACATAGACTTTGTTTCTAGAAAAAATTTTTTTTTTTGTTAAATAAATGAAGGAAACTTACTGTTTCATATAACTGAAATGTTCAGGGAAGGTTTAGGCATAGTTGTATTTAGAGATCCAGATGATGTCCTCAGGCAATTGATTCCCCTCTATTTTCAGCTCTGCTTTTTCCTGAATCAACTTTATGTTCAGTAGGTTCTTTCCATGTAGTAGCTGCTGGTCTGCTGAAAGAGAGTACACTCCCCTCAACCCCCAATAGTTTTAGCAAATGTCCTGGGGCTGACCCTCACAGGGTTGACTTGGGTCATGTGCCCATCCTGAGCCAATCACTGTGACCGGGGAGAGGGAATTCCTGATTGGTGAGGCCTGGGTCACATGTCCACTCTGGAGCTGTGGGGTGTGGTCAAGTCCTTCTGTGCCACCTGGTCCAAGAGTTTGGAAAGGTTTTTTTTTTATTATTTTTTTTTTCTAAAGAAAAATTGGGTGGATGCTTCTACCAGAAGAAGGGATAAAGGATGCTATACAGGTAAAACCAAGGGATGTTCACACTCCCTCAAGGCCCTAGTAGAAGAGGTGTCATAAAACCGTGTATAATTCCATATGATTATATTGGGCAATTAGAGCTGTCAGTTTAGTTGGTTTGGAAGTGGTCAAAACAAACTTCATGGATGAGACTGAAATTTAGTTACACTTAAGAAATGGGCAGGAATTGATAAGAGGAATTCTAGAGGTGGACAGGATTAGAATATATTCAGTGGACCTGGGTGACCTGAGTTGGGAGTTGGGTGAAGAGAGAGAGGTTGCAAATGCTAGAACTTTGATTACCTTGATAGGATAACCTTGGCTACGGCAGCTGCCTTAGTTCACTCCTTGTAGTTGATTGTGCCTAGTCATTTTCACCTAGGGCAAGGAAAATATGCGGCAGGCCTTTCCCTATTTTCAGAGCAAAGCCTTGGGAGAGCTTGCTGCAACACTGTCAAACAGAAGAAAAATCCCTCTTAATCAGAAGATCAAATGCAGCTGTTTTCAGTAGCAGAGTCATGGAAGCAACCTAAGTGTCTGCCAGTAGTTGACAGGCAGAAAATGTGGTGGGCCGAACATGGTGGCCCACACCTGTAATCCCAACACTTTGAGAGGCTGAGGCAGGAGGATTGCTTAAGGCCAAGGCCAGCCTGGGTAAGTTGACAAAAATAAATATAAAAAATTACCCAGGTGTGGTGACATGCACCTGTAGTCCCAGCTACTTGGGAGGCTGAGGTGGGAGGAGCACTTGAACCCAGGTAGTCATGGCTGCAGTGAGCTATGATGGTGCCAGTCCAGCTTGGCTGGTGGAGTGGGACCCTGTCTCAAAAGAGAAAAAAAAAGGAAACAGAAAAAATAAAAAAGGAAATGTGGCAGATCTACACAGCCATAAAAAGGATGAAATCACATTCTTTAGAGCAACATGGATGGATCTGGAGGCAATTATTCTAGGTGAACTAAACAGAAAATCAAATACCACATGTTCTCACTTATAAGTGGGATTTAAACAAAGGTTACACATGGACATAAAAATGGAGAGAATAGATTCTGGGGATTGCTAAAGGGGGGAGGGCGAGATGGGGGCGAAGGTTGAAAAATTACCTATTGGGTACAATGTTTTGTATTAAGTGATAGGTATACTAGAAGCCCAACCCAACCATTATGCGTATAATACACTTGTAACAAACATGCACATCTACCTCCAAATCGGTGCAAGCCACACTTCTATTGGGTGCTCCCTCTTTGTCTCTGTGAGTCCCTAGAGAGGTCCAGTGTTCCTCTTGGGGGATTCACCCAATCAGCCATCTGCATGTAGACAAGGGAATTTCCCTGAGGGCACGGAGTTCAGGTTGCTGCTTGTCTAATAGCTAATATGTATTGAATTTTTATTATGAGCCATGTATGGTTTTGACTATTTTATATGCAACACCTAATTTCTTTCTCATGCCAACACTGGGAGGTAGATGCTATCAATATTCCCATTTACCAGTAAGAAAACTAAAGCAAAGGGAAATAATACACCCATGTTGTTCTGGCTGCTGATTAGAGGATCTTGGATTCAAATCCAGACAATCTGACTCCAGCATTTGTGCTTTTAACCATTACTTTATGCTATATCTAACCCTGTTATTTTAACTTACAATGATTGGAAAATAAGGCAAATAAGCTGATTTCATTATTGGAAAGGACTTAATGCTCATCATTGCTAGTTAGGAATAGACTGAGAAGGCAGAGGCTGCTGCTAACATTTCTTTTTTCTTTGCATTACTTGTCAGGCTGTTTGCCTTTTGTAGACACCAGGAAATTCCCTTTATCCTGATTTCCATCCCTCCATTCTTTTCTAACAAGGGCTCCAGCCTTTTTCTGCACCTGCTCCTTTTTATCTGTCCTTATAAGACCCATTTGCCCTGAGTTCTCACATTTTCCAAAGACCATCAAACCTCTATGGCTAATTTTGGTCAACTCTCATAGGATAACTTTGATGTGTTATTATACTAATGACCCTAGGGAAAAGTTGAAAAGGAGGAACAACACAAATGAAGGGATTGGGGGATAGGATCTCACCCCAGTAGGATGGAATAAAGGGACTGTGTGATTAGGTAGAGCAATGGGTTTTATACTTCAAGATCAAAATCTCAGCCTGGGATTCTGTATTTCCTATAATAAATGCCATAGAGGCCAGGCACAGTGGCTCACACCTGTAATCCCTGCACTTTGGGAGGCTGAAGTGGGCGGATCACCTGAGGTCAGAAGTTCGAAACCAGCCCTGCCAACATGGTGAAACCCCGCCTCTGTGAAAAATACAAAAATAAGCCAGGCATGGTGGTGCGTGCCTGTAATCCCAGCTATTTGGGAGGTTGAAGCAGGATAATCGTTTGAACCCAGTAGGCGGAGGTTGCCATGAGCTGAGATCATGCCATTGCACTCCAGCCTAGGTGACAGAGCAAGATTGCATCTTAAAAAAAAAAAAAAGAAAAAGAAAAAGAAATGTCATAGAGGCTTGGAGAGGCTTGGAAACAGAAAATGGCAATTAGTGACCTTGGCCAGATGTGCCTGGGTTTGAGTCTGTGAACCACCCGTTTTCCACTGTAGGCCCGGCACTGAGACAAGCATATGTAAGAGGGGCTGACCAGTTCCTTCCTAGTTGAGAAAACTTCTCCCTGTTGTTACTCAGTACGTGAGTTTGTATGGGAGATTGAGTATCAATCATAAAATCCATATCCTGATGTTGGAACCCGTGATTTTTTTCTCTTATGAACACCATCAGACAGTGCCAGGCTGTCCTTCCAATCATCTGGTTTGGTTTTGGGGTCATAAGTCTGGCGGTGTCTTTACGTATGTGGCTGATTCTGTGTATATCTCGGGAGTGTGGATAGGTGTAGGCAAGTAGGCAATTAACTCTACTCAAATCAGGAGGTCTGAGAGTGGGTTAGTGGACAAAGCAGGAGCATTGCTATCTTGGACAAACACCACCATTTTAAGTTCCCCTTGATTAAAAAAACTGCCTAAATCCAGCCCCAGAACATCAGCCTAATGGCTAATGTCAGCATAACCAGAAACATTGCAACCCTAAGATAAACTCCTCTCCAACCAGAAACATGCCAACCCTGATATAGCCTTACCTCCAACCAGAGACATTCTAACCCCATAATAAACTTTCCCTCACATAGAAACATTCTGAACCTAAGGTAAGCTCTCCACTTCCTTTACCCTTAAATACCCTTAGTCTGTAGGAGAGAGTGCTCCTGACCAAAATTGGCCAGAAGCCCCTCTCACGTTTATTCTCTAAAATAAACCTGCCTTTGACTGTTAAGCCACTTTTCATGTTTCTTTCCTTTCTTTAACTCTTACACTAGTGGGTCATGAAGATAAAATATATGACTGGAACTCTTGGCTAGTCTACTACGTTGCTGTAAGGAGAATCTTCCAAGAATGAAGAAATATCAAAAAACAGAGAGGTTGCCACAGAGTTTGAAGTCATTATTTGAGCTCCTAGACGCAACTTCTCCTGAAGCCAGACCCCTGTCTCTTTAGATTTTTGAGCCAATATATTCCCTTGTTTTGCTCAAACGACTTTGAATTCAATTTCTGTCACTTGCAACCCATACAATTCTGACTAATATACAAAATAAGCTTATTACATATGATCTCCTATCACTCAGAAATCATCTCCATTTTTACAGATGAGGAGATGGAGGTTAAAAGATGCAGGTAACTTGCAAGGAACAGCTAAGATCTGGCACAAGGTTGATCTTCAGTGTGAAAAGAAATGGTTCAAAGTCTCCTTTAGAGATGCTGCCGTCCTACTGCTGCTTGGTTCCAGAATTTAGTCAGGGAATTGTCAGGCTGATTTGAGTTGTTGTGTATACAGTCTGTGAACTTACAGTTTATGATATTTTATAATTTTGTTTTCCCTGCCATTTTGCTAATGCAGCTTTGTGAGCAAACATTGCCCGTGATTTAAATCCACCACAGTAATGAAATACACACACACACACATACACATGCACACACACTTCCTCAGAACAGTCCACAGCTCTCTGATTAATCACATGTGTAAAGTACAGTGTTTACAGGAAATCAGCAGGTGGCAATTAGCATCTTGGAAATTATCTGGGAAACAACTGGAGCTACCACTTCAGGATGGAAATGTGGCAAAAACTGGCAAAGTGACAAACCCCCTCAGAGTTGGAAATGAATGAGGCTGAAAGCAGTGCTACCAGGCACACGACAGCTGGTGGGGGCAGCCTGGTGTGGACTGCAGACTGCCTGCTAGCTTCCTCCTTTTCCTCCCTACACGCAAGAAGCAGTCCTTGAGTAGAGATATGAAATAGATGCCTGACAGGCACACCATCTTAATTTTACTTTTAAAAAATAGACCTGGTTGGGCATGGTGGTTTATGCCTGTAATCCCAGAACTTTGGGAAGCTGAGGCAAAGCCAGGAGTTTGAGACCAGCCTAGGCAACATAGTGAGACCCTGTCAGTGCAAAACAAACAAACAAACAAAAAAACCCAAAAAAACGCAGGTGTGGTGGGGCATGTCTGTAGTCCTAGCTACACAAGAGGCTGAAATGAGAAGATAACTTGAACCTAGGAATTTGAGGTTGCAGTGAGCTATGATTGTACCACTGCACTCCAGCCTAGGTGGCAGAATGAAACCCTGTCTCAAAAAAAAAAAAAAAAAAGGAAGTGTTTTTAACAATGACCAAATGGAATAAAATAAAATAATGTTTATTAAACATGTATCACAGTATCTGCCACATAATTCTCAATATATACTAGGTATTTTCAGTTATTTTTTAGATCAAGGCACAGGCAGACACTGACATTACTGTAATAGTTGTTAAAATATTAAGCGATTTCCATAACAGTTGGAAAACAGCTGCTTTCTTGAGCCCTCTGAGTGGCTCCCCACTGCTACCCTACCTTGGTAACCTCCTTCTTCAGGATCCAGTGATCAAAATGTTAATGTCTCAATCCTGCTCCAGTGATAAGTCCAAAGTCCATTTTGATTGGCCAATTTCTGTGCTGTCTGGAATCTCACCACTCAGGAGTTTCAGTGACCACAATAGAAAGCAGAAACATGAGGACGGGTGTCCTGAAAGGAGTGAGGAGAGGAAACAGTGCCAGTCTGTTTTATACTTGAGATGTTCTTCATCAATAATTGACAAGTTCAGTACTAGGTGATATGGTTTGGCTCTGTGTTTCCACTCAAATCTCATCTCAAATTGTAATCCCCACCTGTTGAGGGATGGACTTGGCGGGATGTAATTGGATCATGGGGGTAGTTTCTCCAAAGCTGTTCTTTTTTTTTTTTTTTTTTTGAGACCGAGTTTCACTCTTGTCACTCAGGCCGGAATGCAGTGATGCTATTTTGGCTCATTGCAACCTCTGCCTCTCAGGTTTGAGCAATTTTTCTTCCTTAGCCTCCTGAGTAGCTGGGATTACAGGCACCTGCCACCATGCCTACCTAATTTTTTTTTTTTTTTTTTTTGTATTTTTAGTAGAGATGGAGTTTTATCATGTTGGCCAGGCTGGTCTCGAACTCCTGTCCTCAGGTGATCCATCCACCTTGGACTCCCAAAGTGTTGGGATTACAGGTGTAAGCCACAATGCCCAGCCCCAAAGCTGTTCTTGTGATAGTGAGTGGGTTCTCATGAGATCTAATGGTTTAAAATTGTAGGGCTGGTGCTGTGGCTCATGCTTGTAATCCCAGCACTTTGAGAGGCCGAGGCAGGGAGATCACTTTAGGTCAGGAGTTCAAATCCAGTCTGGACAACATGGCAAAACCCTGTGTCAATGTCAACTAAAAATATAAAAATTAGCTGGGTGTGGTGGTGCGCATCTGTAATCCCAGCTACTCGGGAGGCTGAGGACCAAGAATCACTTCAACCTAGGAGGCGGAGATTACACTGAGCCAAAATCACACCACTGCATTCTAGCCTGGGTAACACAGTGAGACACTGTCTCAAAAAAAAAAAGTGTGGCACTTCCCTTCTAGCTCTCGCTCTCTCCTGCTGCCATCATGTATGAAGTGCCTTTCTTCCCTTTCGCCTTCCACTGTGATTGTAAGTTTCCTGAGGCTTCTCCAGCCATGTGGAGCTGTGAGTCAATTAAACCTCTTTTCTTTATAATTGATTTAGTCTCAGGTAGTTCTTTATAGCAGTGTGAAACGGACTAATGTACTAGGTCTATGTATATCTGTACTTACATCTTTATTATCTATATATATTGATATCACTTTTCAACATCTATGCATCATCTTCTGTGTATGAAGTGTCAGTAAAGCCCTGAACTCCAGTCTCTCTAACATTCAGATTGGTTTTCAGCCCTGGTTGCACATCAGTGTCACCTCTGAGAGCATTTACAAAATGCAGATGCTTAAACACCATTCACAGAGATTCTCACCCAGTAGGCTTGGGATGAAGCCCAATCATCAGAATTTTAAAAAAAATAAAACCTCCCAAGATGATATTAGCATGCTGTTGAGAGCCACTAACTTAAATTTATGAAGCTTCATGTTCCCATGTAATCAGTACCAGTGCCCATCTCCTAGGATTACATGACACAGTGTACATGAGGCTTTTTATCACAATGTGGGGCCTCACCCTGTGAATGTTAGTTCCATTAATAATAATATTATTATTATTATTATTATTTTTATTTTATTATTATTTTTTATTGCATTTTAGGTTTTG
>PVKP010033107.1:0-25292 GCA_004027715.1 Plecturocebus donacophilus | reverse complement strand
AAATAATAAAATAAAACAAAAATTAGGGAGATTTGGAACCTGATCCTATGAACAGGACAGGAATCTAGGCAGGAACCCTCCCTCCCACAGTCAGCCCAAGAGAGATTGAAGATTATAGGACCTAGTTGGAGTCAGTGTGGCATGGACTAGGGAGGGGTGGGAGAGACTGAGGTGTAGGTGATGCCATGACTGGGATTGAACCTGGGAGCAGGTGAGGCTGCACAGGGCTCTCTGCTCTGAGAGCTGGGGAGAGGGTGTGGGAAGAGCAGAGCAGCGGAGCCTGGAGAAGCAGCCCCAGTGTTGGGAATGGGGAGGGGAAGCAGAGATAGTGCAGGAACTGTCTAAGTGCCACCAAAGTCAACAGAGAAGTACTGGGGAGGTCAACATTCCTCCAGTGTTGTGGTTCTCAACCCTGTCAAGACCCAAGTCCTCTTTTTGTGACAAATATTTTGTCACACCCTTTCACCAGCCTGAAATAAAAATCATAGTGATTGTAACCTACCGATACATATAAATTTTAAAAATTGATACCCTGCCTCAACTGTATATACAAGGAAAATATAAAACAATGCATAAATCAATATGTAAATACTTGTGCATGACTTCATTCAAAGTCATGAAATGGAATCAGAAGCTTGTGGCCGGCGCAGTGGCTCATGCCTGTAATCCCAGCACTTCTGGATGCCAAGGTGGGCAGATCTCCTGAGGTCAGGAGTTTGAGACCAGCCTGACATGGAGAAACCCCATCTGATACTAAAAAAATGCATTAGCCGGGCATGGTGACACATGCCTGTAATATCAGCTACTCGGGAGGCTGAGGCAGGAGTCGCTTGAACCCAGGGAGCAGAGGTTGCAGTGAGCTGAGATCGTGCCATTGCACTCCAGCCTGGGAAACAAGAGTGAAACTCTATCACACACACACAAAAAAGAATCAGAAGCTTGTACCCAGAATGCAGCAGTTACATAAATAGACCATAAAGTTTATTGAATTTACCACTCAAAAACAGTAAAGATCCACTACAGATTGGTAAGTGGGGTTCAAAATAGTCAATCAGGGTGGGGTGACGTTATTGCGAAGTCAATGAAATGCTGAGGTTAGTTGGCCCCACCAGGGGGCTGGGAGGGACAGAGCCAACCTGGTGGGGTCCCAACTGTGGCGTGGCGCCACCTGGTGGCAATTGTCCACTCTGCTTACATGGCTGGGTGAAGAAATTGAGGTCTTGGCCAGAAGCGGTGGCTCACACCTGTAATCCCAGTACTTTGGGAGACTGAGGCAGGCGGATCATGAGGTCAAGAGATCGAGACCATCCTGGCCAACATGGTGAAACCCTGTCTCTACTAAAAATACAAAAATTAGCTGGGCATGGTGGCTCACGTCTGTAATCCCAGCTACTCTGGAGACTGAGGCAGGAGAATCCCTTGAACCCAGGAGGCAGAGGTTGCAGTGAGCTGAGATTGCCTACTGCATTCCAGCCTGGTGATAGAGCAAGACTGTGTCGAAAGAAAGAAAAAGAAAGAAAGAAATTGAGGTTGTGAGGCTGGCTGGGATTCCCAGGACCAGGGTTAATGATTTCAGCAGTTTCTGGTTACTTGGCGCCCAGTTTCTTGATTTGATCTGGGGAGACCTGTAGGGAGAATTCTGGACCCAGAGGAGTGGCCCTGCAGGAGCGGCCTGATTTTCCTGCTGGCTTTGCTCTTTTCTCCAAGCCCCAGCTAAAATCAGGGTTGTGAGGGGATCTGAACCCACTTATTAAATAGATTTTACTGTCCTAGGAGCAACTTTGTAATTTTTTCCAAACCGTGAACAACTTTTGCTTAAGCACCAAAAGAACCCCTCAAAGTACCATCTTCCTTTGATTTACATGATGATTACATTCTTGGACAATTCTGAGTATATTAAAATTGGGTGAGTGGGTGGGGGAAGTTAAGGTCTAGACTCAAGTAGTTGTAAACAGGTTCTTCACCTGCCATAATGGTTGGAGTGGCATAAGGAGATCATTATTTATTCTCTGCAGGGCTTCTAGCATCATGGGCCTCAACTGCTAGAACGCCATTAGAACCCTCCAGCCATAGTGACTCCCCAAACACCCTATCATTTAAGAAACTCCAAACACCTCCTATGGTGGGGTTCTGCCCACTGAGACTTATTGACTTAGAATCCTTTTTCTTTTTTTCTTTTTTTGAGACAGGGCCTTGTTCTATTGCCCAGGAGGCTAGTTTTGAACACCTGGCCTTGAGTGATCCTTCTGCCTCAGCCTCCCAGAGTGCTAGGATTATAGACGTCAACCACCACACCCGGCCTGACTTAGAATGTTAGACCTGAAAAAAGTTAATAATCTTGTTACACATCTCAGTCTAGACACAAAAACTGCGTTGACAGAGAGACTAGTGAGCTAGAGAAAGTTGATCATTTACATTAGGATTCACTCTTGATGTTGACATTCTATGGGTTTGGACAAAGGTATAATGACATGTATATATCATTACAATATCAATATTAGATGGCGTGTTTTCACTGCCCTAAAAATTCTCTGTGCTCCACCTATTCATTCCCCCCTCATCAACCCCTTACTGTCTCCATAGTTTTGTCTTTTCCAGAATGTCATGCAGTTGGAATCACACAATATGTAGCCTTTTCCCATTGGCTTCTTTCACTTAGTAATATGCATTTAAGGTTTCTTCGTGTATTCTTGTGTCTTGTTAGCACTGAATGATATTGTATTGTATGAACGTATCACATTTTATCTATTCATTCACCTATTGAAGGGCATCTTGATTTCTTCCAAGTTTTGGCAATTGTGAATAATGTTTCTGTAAACATTCAAAAAAATTAAAAATTAAAAAAAGATTCAGGGAGACTTCTTACTAAACAACTTAGAGTCTTTATAAGCAAGACTGAGGCTATATTAATAATGCTATCTCCTGAGGTGACCTGCAGTGGAGGGTTCTGAAGGCTGGAGACGGGTACACAGGAGGCGTATGCATCAGGCATAATGCCTGACTAGTCACCGAAAATAATGCCAGGCCATACCCTAAGAATAAGCTCAGCATTTATTAAAACTTTTCAGATTGAGCTGAAAGGTAAAACAACTCAAAAACTCAGGTAAAGATCGCTTTAAAGGTGCTGCTAGAGAACCATACTAATAATTTAAAGGTTTCTTGTTTCTACGGCTTCATTTTCTGAAAGGCCAGGTGTAAGGTGCGTTTTTTCTGTTCAGCTTATAAGATGAATGGCTTTCCATTTGAAACCTCTGTGTTGAAACAAACTGATAGATTGGTATTTAATTTACTACCCATCTGCGAGAATTTAACTGGTCTCATCTGGTCAAGATTGAGGCAGTGTATCTAGTTGGCAATATCTGTTTTAGGAGTATTCCTAAGCGCAAATATTTAGCTGAGCATTATTTGTTAAGGTAATCTGGTGAAAAGCAATGTTTAGGACCTATCTATAATAGCCTGGGTCAAGATGAAGAGGCATAGTATGGTTTGCTCTCTAAACGAACTTAAAAATCCCTGATATCTTTCCTCCTTTCCTGGTTATAGTCTGCTCATCCTCAACTTAAAGGAACCACAGAGAAAAACCTTTCCGATAGGAAAGGAGTAAAGCAGAAAAATCACTTTCATCAATCCAAATTGGTAACTGACATTTAGCATGGAGTCAATTCTGAAACTCTCAACCTCTTCCAGCATGCAGACAATTGTTATTGATAATTGCCAACCACTTGAGGCCAGGCGTTCAAGACCAGCTTGGCCAACATGGTGAAACCCTGTTTCTACAAAAAGACTACAAAAATTAGCCAGGCGTGGTGGCCCACACCTGTAATCACAGCTACTGGTATGGCTAAGGCATAAGAATCACTTGAACCTCGGAGGAGGAGGCTGCAGTGAGCTGAGATCACACCACTTCACTCCAGCCTGGGCAACAGAGCATGACTCTGTCTCAAAGAAAAAAATAAAAATAAAATTTAAAAATGTTCAGGAAGATTTGGCAGTGGTATCATCTATACTTCTTCTTGTGGTGACCATAAAGATGCTGTATTCAGACCTCCAGCTTCAGAAAAGCCCCATTCCAGGGACATGCAGATTCCTCTAATGTACACTGGGTTTGAGGGTTCCTTGTCAGTCTGCTGAAACTTTCTCAGAACTATGCTGCGGCCTGAGACTCTCCTACCCAGTCCTCTTTGATTTCCCACTGGCCAAATCCAACCAAAGCTGCAAAGCAGGGCCTCCCTTAACACAGTCCCTAGAGGTTCCCAGCCTCTGGGGCAAAGAGCAGGTTGGAGGAGGGTGGAGAGTGGCTTGGCCTGGCCTAGGGTGGGATGGGGGCAGGAGCATAGAGAAGATACCCAGCATATTACCAAAGACTTGGTTTGGGCTAGGCATGGTGGCTCACGCCTGTAATCCCAGCACTTTGGGAGGCCAAGGTGGGCAGATCACAAGGTCAGGAGATAGAGACCATCCTGGCCAACATGGTGAAACCCTGTCTCTACTGAAAAATAGGAAAATTAGCTGGGCATGGTGGTGCATGCCTGTGGTCCCAGCTACTCAGGAGTCTGAGGCAGGAGAATCGCTTGAACCCAGGAGTCGGAGTTTGCAGTGAGTTGAGATCGTGCCACTGCACTCTAGCCTGGTAACAGAGCAAGACTCTGTCTCAAAAAAAAAAAAAAAAAGACTTGGTTAGGCCTGTGTTAGAAATAGATGCTCAGTGCTGCAAAGAATAATTAGCAGCGAGACAAAGGATTTTTCAGCCACACAATTCTTATTTCCTGGACTGCAGGAAGGGTACCCTTGCTAGCCATCATGACATGAGAGTACAATAAACAAAGGAAAACACACAAATTTATCCCTTACGCTTTGGGGGTTGTCCTTACTGCTGTGTCTGATCTCCACTGGCTGGAGCCAGACCTCACAATCCAAACTAAAACCCGATTGGCTAACAACTTAAAACTTTTCTAAATAAGTAAAAGCAATGGAGAGCTGGGACATGCCTGTGAGCACATCCAGCACAGATATCTTGGTTAAAGTACATAAAGGACATAGAATGTACTACGCTCCTGTTAGCATGGCATGCCTAACAGCTACCTAGGATAGGGCTTAACAAAGTTATTAGCACAATTATTCTTTAATTGACCAGAAAGGAAACTTTAAAAAGGAACTTTTCTACTTCCCACAGCCTGCAAGAATATACATCTTTTTCCTTAAAGTTTGGACATAGTGAATAGAGTTACTTAACCCCTTGTTGACTGGGTTCTCATTGTTTGTGGCTAAACATGAGGCTGATACAGACCTTAAAGCAAGAAGCCAACTTGCTGTGAAGATAATGTGAGTACACAAAGACCAAGGGACCTGGGAAGAAAGGAGTCCAGAAAAGATATGAACAAAGCCAATTTCAGTCTCTAGTGAAGAAGGCTGGAAGTTCAGCCTTCAGAACTCCATGCACGGTATTTGCAGTTGAGTAACTATATTTATGCCTAAATTAACTGCCTTGCAAAATATATTTAGTTTTCATTTCAGTTTGTGAGTTTAGTCATTCTCAACAAATCCTTTTCCTGTGCTTATAATCTCCCAAAGTATTGTTATATATAGATGTATGGACTGGGTGGACTGAATTCTTATGCTCAGAGAGGAAAAATACTTGTGATCAGTACCCCTTATAGAATTGCCCTATTCAAGTTTATTTACATTATCATGGGTTATATGTTACAGGTGCACTAAAGCCCACGTGCTGATTATTATTATTATTATTATTATTATTATTTTTGAAACGGAGCCTCACTCTGTCACCCAGGCTGGAGTGCAGTGGTGCAATCTCAGCTCACTGCAACCTCCACTTCCCGGGTCCAAGCAATTCTCCCTACCTCAGCCTCCTGAGTAGCTGGGATTACAGGTGCCCACCACCATGCCCAGCTAATTTTTGTATTTTTTAGTAGAGATGGGGTTTCACCGTGTTGGCCAGGCTGATCTTGAACTCCTGACTTCTGGTGATCTGCCCACCTCAGCCTCCCAAAATGCTGGGATTACAGGCATGAGCCACTGTGCCTGGCCCACATGCTGGTTCCTCATCCTTATTCAGTCAACTTATTTAATCTTAGAAATATGTTACAGAAACTAGCCCTCCTCTTTACTTTTAAAAGGTATTTGCAACCTCAAAAAATTAGCCAAGTGTGGTGGCACACGCCTGTAGTCCCAGCTACTCAGGAAGCTGAGGTGGGAGGATCGTTTGAGCCTGGAAGGTTGAGGCTACAGTGAGCCATGGTCGTGCCGCTGCACTCCAGCCTGGCCAATAGAGTGAGACCTGTCTCAAAAAAAAAAAGGGGGGGGTATGTCCAATCTCAAATGTCTTCTAAGAAGGTAGCTCTTCTTGAAGGTGACTCTCTTGATTGCTGAGCACCTTGGCGAGCCTGTGTGTCTAGTTTAGATGTAGAAGCTGTAAAAGCTGAATTCTCTGCATGGTAGAGGAAGAAGAATTGGAAGCTGGGAGGGAGTCTGGGAGGAAGGGATAGGAAGCCAGATGGGCTGGGAGGCAGGAGGAGGAGCTGTCACGATGGGGGAGGCCCTTTTAGGTGACCTCTTAGTCTTTAATAGAGTCCACCTGACTCACAAAATTCTCGGTGTAGATTTCTTTAGAAGTCAACAAAGGACTGAGTTCTGTGGTCAGAATGCTTGGGTATAAAACAGTGATGCATGCATTGATGCTGGAGGCAGAAATCAGTGGAGGGAATGAGAAATATATATCTGCCTCTTCAAAGGGGAAAGAGGCCTGAGCTATATCTGGATTACAAATGATTTTAAGAAATGCACTTATCTGGATTCCTGGCAACAAGGGATTCAATTAGGGCCATGCAGAGGGCTGTTTAATCAGGTACACAGATTTAAGAAGGCTGGAGGAAAATGTTGAGTTCTAGAAAAGTTTCCAGGGAAAAGATTAAATATTTTATCTTATTATTTTTTTAAGAGATAGGGTCTTGCTATGTTGCCCAGGTTATGTTGCTCAGGTCTTACTGCATTGCCCAGGCTGGAGTGCCCTGGTGTGAGCATAGCTCACTGCAGCTTTGAAGTTCTGGGCTCAAGTGATCCTTCTACCTCTGCCTCCTGAGTAGCGGGTACCATAGGCATGATTCACCATGTCCAGCAAATATTTTCTTTAAAAACATGCTTAAAAAAAAAGAAAATAAAAAAATGCTTACCGTGATAAGATTTAGTTGTCTGGTGTTTAAAATGAGAGAGTGGCTGGGCACGGTGGCTCATGCCTGTAATCCCAGGACTTTGGGGGACTGAGGTAGGTGAATCATCTGAGGTCAGGAGTTTGAAACCAGCCTGACCAACATGGAGAAACTCCGCCTCTACTGAAAATACAAAATTAGCCAGGCACGGTGGCTCACGCCTATAATCCCAGCTACTTGAGAGGCTGAGGCAGGAGAATGGCTTGAACCTGGGAGGCTGAGGTTGCGGTGAGCTGAGATCATGCCATTGCACTTCAGCCTGGGCAACAAGAGTGAAACTCCATCTCAAAAACAAAAAGAGAGAGAGAGAGAAAGAGAGAGCGAAAGATAATTGGAAAAACGTGAACAGATAACATCAAGGAATATGGGAAGCAGGTCCAGCTGTCCAGGGAAGGCCTCTGGAGTCAGTCGGCAATGTCAGGGGATCGTGCGGGGATCAGAGAAGGGTTCAAATCCCAGCAGTAATTGAGTCAATGGGTGAGGGGTAGGGAAGATCAGGACATCCCCGTGCCCATCATAGGAACATAGCTCATCCCAGACTGCACATGCTGAAGGCTGAACACCCACGGCACAGCCTTCCGTCGGGTATACTGGCTTAGAAGCTGAGCTGGGCTGAGCCTGCAACCCAAGGTCTCAGTGATGACAGCTGAGAGAAGTGGGCACAATGGGGCTGGCCCCTGTGAGGAGAGGCCCAGAGGCCATCGCCCCAGTGCCTGCTGGGCTTTGAGGATCACAAGCTGCCTGTACACATAAGGCCTGTTAACCCATTAAGCGGTTCTGGGCTTTCCTTTTTTGATCGTCTCTGAAGTACAGTTAATAATAAAGCTATCTTACACAATTAGGAGAATCTCATTAGATTATAGATGTGGAGACACTAAAAAATGCCAAACACTTACCAGTGGAACATCCTGAGTATGTTTGTGTGACAGTCTTTTCCACTAGTTGCCACATTCTTCTCCTCCTCCTCCTTCCTTCTTCTTCATCTTCATCTTCGTCTTCTTCATCTTTGTCATCCTCTTCCTCACAGTTAAAGGCAGTTGGGGCATTGATTGGCATTACAAAAGCATTCCTTTAAATGAGGGAGAGGATCTGAACACTAAAGTCTCCACCATTTTATGAAAACTTGAACCCAAACTCTCCATTATCTATACACAGCTTAATCATGATCAGGAGCAAGAATCTGAGTTGAATAAATTGAACCAGTCCTGCTACAAGACCATGAAGGGGAACGGGGGTGTTTGGGGCAGGGTGAGGTTGGGGGATATGCAGAGTTCTTGCTTTCTTTTTGTTTTTGAGACACTCTCGCTTTGTCGCCCAGGCTGGGGTACAGCGGCGCAATCTCGGCTCACTGCAACCTCTGCCTCTGAGGTTCAAGCCATTCTCCTGGCTCAGCCTCCCGAGTAGCTGGGATTACAGGTGCACACTGCCACGCCCGGCTAATTTTTTGTATTTTATTAGAGACGAGATTTTGCCACGTTGGCCAGGCTGGTCTTGAACTCCTGACCTCAGCCTCCCAAAGTGCTGGGATTACAGGCGTGAGCCACCGTGCCTGGCTGGGAGTTCTTGCTTTTACACTACAAAGTTTCCAACACAAGCTAACAATTCTACAGTGCAGCACCAAACCACTTTCCACTGTCTCCCAAGGCACAGCTATTTAATAATCAGTAATCCAAATACTAAGAATACTAAGAAAAATTCCTGGAAAACAGGGACCACGCCCTCTCCCCGCCTTGGCTCTGTGCATGGCCTGCCGTTGAGGAATCTAAGAACCTACAACTGGCTGACACTCTTGGGGAGAGCGCCCTCATAGAACCTCCAGCATCGGTTTTCCCATGCGTGAAAGACAGGCAGCTGTGGCGACTGGGAGACCAGCAAGTCTTCCAGATCGAAGTCATTACACTCCTCGTTGTACCACAGCACGCGCCATGAACTTGGATGAGCCGACAAAGTCCTCCATGCGGCACAGGACAAAGAAAGGTGGAGTCAGTAACCACATCAGGGGCCCATGCGCACGTGGCATTGCTCCATGAAAGCCCTGCAGCCTGAGGAGCACGGAGGGCAGGAGGCAGTGGCGACAAGGACGAGGCCTGGATAAAGCCCTAACAGTGTCGCAGAGTTCGAGCAAGCGGTGTGTGGGCACCAGGCCCAGAGTGTACAGCTTGTCCAACAGTGCTCGGGCTGCTCTGGCATGGGAGGCTTGGCTGGCTGCAGCGCGTGTCAGCCTCCCTCCGCAGCCAGGGAGGCAGCCTGTGCAGGTCCATGACCTCCCAGTTCAGGAAGTCCACCTGCTCCAGCAGCTTCCGCTCATGGAACTTAAGCTTAGGTACCATGATGGCTGCAGACAGAGTGGCAGGACCCCAAAACACCGCATTCTTCTTACATCCAGATATGGCCCTTGAACGGAGTAAGAGGAGGGATGGATGTCACAGACATTCCTTTCCTTCCTTGTCCAAGGCAGTGTACTTAATTTGGAGACTTTAGAAAGGTTATAAAAACAACTTAGACTGGACCAACTGTGAATATTTATTTGCATGTCATGGATACATGGTGTGTTTCTGGCTGCAATTGCAATTATTAACACCAGAAACAGTGTTTTGTTTGGATATAATTTAAAAATTCAGTGATAGTTTACTAAAAGGAAATTATCTAATTTTCTATTAGAATGCCCAATGGGGAAATAAATTGATTTGTTCTAAATCAGGCAGGAATCAGAGACAGAGCAAAATCCAGAACTGCCTTCTCTTAGGCTATCTGTAGTTTGTGGTAGTTCTGGTGGTTTCCACTCAGGTTATAGCTTCTGTAAATGGCCTCAGCCTTAATAACTCTAAATGCTCATTTTAAATTATGAAGCTTTACCACTCTCAGTGATTGGAACTACTTTTGAAGCCCTGATGTTGGATTTCTTGAGATGGGCACCCTGTGTTTTGATGACCTGTAGTTTCTGGGAGGTCATTCATGAATCCCCCAGAACCGTGCGTTTCTATTCATTCATGCTCCCAGCTTCTATGCTTCCCTGCCTGCTGCCTCATCAACAAACGTACAGCCCTAATTAATCCACTGCTTAGTATTTTTCTCAAGACTTACAAAGGCATTTGTGAAGCTTTCATCTCATTTCCATCACAGTTTTAAGAGGGTCCAGTTGGGTGTTATTCCTTGAGGATGTTTTCTCTTGTCTCTGAATTCCATCTCAGAAACTTTAAGGAGCATTTTTACACTGTCTTGAGGATTGTTTTTGCACATGTCATGTTCTGGTGGAGTTTACTTGACTCTGGATAACAATGTTTTGTTTCTTTTCTCTTTTAAATGGTGTGTATGTTGGTCATTAGAAGTTTTACCGATCCCTTGTGTGGTGTTAATTTCATCTAAGAAATAGATTCTGAGAAATCAGCTTCAAGGATGAGCCCAGTCAGCAAGAGCTGTTGTTTCTTCCCTCGTTTTGTGGGGGAAACAATGTGGAGCAGCCAGAGCTGGCTATGGCAGAATTGGATTTACTTAACAAGAAACAGACACTTTAACTGGGTCAGTCTAGTAGGATGGACCCAGGCACTGGCAGATACACAATGAATAGACACATATGGTTGGCACGTTTCCCTACACAGAATCTACATTTCTGGGCACAGACCCACATCAATTAGACTTCATGGTTCTACACATAGAAAGTGTGCAGCTAACCCAAGCCAAAGGGAATTTATTGGAAGACTGTTGGGGAGCTCTTCACAACAACTGAAGGTTGAGGGAACCAGGCATGGAGAATCGGCCAGAACCAAAAAGCAGTAAGTTGGAGGGAAGCCCAGCAACTGCCTTACAGCTGGAAATGCCTCGCCAGGATGGTGTTCCCACTGCCCCACCTGCATGGAGATGAATGACATTCCTGCTCATGTTACACAATTCAGGAAGGGGGCAACCAGTTAACTAAGTCCAAACCAGGGATCTGAAGGGTGATGGGAGGGAGTGGTTACTGGATCCAGGAGCGTCTAGTAGAGGAAGCCACTACCAGAGGAGCAGTTTTCTTACCAGAAAGCAGTCCTGATCCAGACCCCAAGAGAGGGTTTTTGGATCTCGTGCAAGAAGAATTCAGGGAGAGTCCATAAAGTGAAAGCAAGTTTATTAGAGAATAGCAGCCTTTTCGCATGCTCATACATTATAATTAGCATATATGAGCAATGGGGAGACCAGAGGTCACTTTTATCACCATCTTAGTTTTGGTGGGTCTTGGCTGGCTTCTTTACTGCATCCTGTTTCATCAGCTGGGTCTTGGTGACCTGTATCTTGTGCCAACCTTCTATCTCATCCTTTGACTAAGAATTTCTAGCCTCTTGGAAATGGAGCCCAGTAGGTCTCAGCCTTATTTTACCCAGCTCCCGATCAAGATGGAGTTGCTCTGGTTCAAATGCCTCTGACAGTTTCCGTGTTAACAGCTACCTTATGTGACCACAAGGGAGGGAATAGTTGTTCCGACCTCATTCTCCTCATCCTCTCTGATCTCCTGCCTGGGCCCCTCACTGGCCAAATCCACCTGGAAACCAGAGGCGATGAGCCCTTAGACGTAGATCAGCTTGGAGAACATGCAGGAACCATGGGAATTCTGGGGCACAGAACTTCCAGCCATGGAAGAGAAGGATTTAATCTTCACTGTTTTTCCCTTCCCCCTTTCCCCAACCCCCCAAATTGCCCTTCAACCATCCTCTACTTTGACTCAATCTGTATTCAATGTGTACAGTATTATGAATAGTCAAAGATACAGTACATACTTAAATTATGTTTTTTTGTATAACTTTTTTCCTCTTGGAGTTAATAGTTACATCATTTTTTGTTTGCTTGGTTTAATAGTCCTATTCCTAACATATCCCTAAACTTTGTCATATGTATGAATCTCTTACTGCATTCAAACACATCAGGTATTCCATCAATTTGATCTTTGTGGAGACGAATTTAGCAGAGTCCTCTCTCCTGCTCCAGGAAGAGCTGACTGCTTTCTGGGGCTGCTTTTCTGACATTCTGGCTCTCTATTCATCTTTCTTCACTTGGATATTGCCTTTACTTTTTTCCTACATTGAACCCACCCCTTTCCTGAAGCCATGTTTTTCTGAGTTGACTTCATTTTAATGGAGTACATCCTCCAGGAGTTTCTTAAGAAAGAATTGCATGGAAAATATAGAACATGTGGGAAAAGATGTTTTCAAAAGAAAAAAATTTTATTGCACGTATAAAGTTTGGAGATTTTAATACCTAAGGGTGAAAGTGATTTCATCAGGGACACAAAAATCATTCCGCTAACTGAAAACTGAGCTGTGGCTGCCATTTTTGGCTCCTCCTGCCATTAGGATAGCATAGTATTATGTGTAGAAGGGGGTTTTGGAGTTGTTGGAGTGGATTGACTGTTATTATTAAAAGCAAAAAGATGGCTCTATAAAATGGGGGCAGAGAGGAGTAGGAATGATATTCAGAGGAGACTGAGATGCCTCTTCACAGCTCCTGCTCCATCGACAGATCACACAACTCTACATGTGCAAAACCATCAAGGGCTTAGGCTTTTCAGGAGTGAAAGTCTGTGGACTCCCTACCATGGAAAGAAGTTGTTCAAAGCAAGAAGTACCTGGAAGAGTAGTATAGGTGGGAAGTCATAAATAACAACAACTACTGACTTATAACCAAGAAGCTGAAATAAGAACTAAAACTTCCACCTGTATTTCTTTCTTTGCAGTGATGTATGCTATTTAAATTAATCCTTCTCTCATTTTTGTAAATAGGGTATGCTTGTGGCATTTAAATTTACTGTTTGGTCTAGAAGTTTTGGAATACATAGGTAAGAAAGAAACCAGGGAGGCGGGGTGGGCGCAGTGGCTCACGCCTCTAATCCCAGCACCTTGGGAAGTCGAGGTGGGAGGATCACGAGGTCAGGATATCGAGACCATCCTGACCAACATGGTGAAACCCCATCTCTACTAAAAATACAAAAATTAGCTGAGTGTGGTGCTGCGTGCCTGTAATCCTAGCTACTCGGGAGGCTGAGGCATGAGAATTGCTTGAACCCAGGAGGTGGAGGTTGCAGTGAGCCAGGATCTCACCACTGCACTCCAGCCTGGCAACAGAGCGAGATTCCATCATAAATACATACATACATACATACATACATACATACATACATACATAATACCCAGTCTCAGGTACTTCTTTATAAAAATGCAAGAATGGACTAATACACAGACAGTAGTTTTTCCCACCTATTTTTCCAAAAACTGTGCTCCTGTTCTCAGTCAGTCCTTTCCCAAACTGGAGCCTCCCAGTAGCTCAACCTACAACAATTAGAGACTCACTTGGAGGTTTATTGGCGGAAGTACAGAAGCACCTTGTTGGAAACACCATCCTACCTCTCCCATGGTCCCCGACCCACAGTGGGAAAGGAGTGTTGTAAGAGGTGGTAGCAAGTACACACACGCCAGGAAGAGCATGTTTTGTCTGGTGTCAGGGTCCCAAGAAGTGCTCTCCTAGGGAACTGGCTGCAGGAACTTGTAGAAAGTGCTCATGAGGGTCCTCTTGTTCCCAGAGGCTGTGGCTCAAAGCAGCTCTCATGGGTATATTCAAATTGATTGGAGATGCCACCGGCAAGGGTATCTTGTAGCTTCTGTAATTGCCTGTTTCAATGGCAGTGTCATTGTTCCTGTTGGAGGCCAGGGAATTTTAGGGTTATTGAAAGCAACAGAAGGAAAATAAAACGTTGTTAAAATTTAACTTAAAATCCACTTTTGGTTGGACACAGTGGCTCACACTCGTAATCCCAGCATTTTGGGTGGGTGGATCACTTGAGGTCAGGAGTTCAAGCCCAGCTTGGCCAACATAGTGAAACCCTGCCTCTACTAAAAATACAAAAATTAGCTGGGCATGGTGGCACGCACCTGTAATACCAGCTACTCAGCAGGCTCAGGCAAGAGAATCGCTTGAACCCGGGAGGCAGAGCTTGCAGTGAGCCGAGATGGCGCCACTGCACTCCAGCCTGGGTGGCAGAGCAAGACTCCGTCTCAAAACAAAAAAAAAAAAACAAAAGAAACCACTCACTTTCCAATTATGCCTTTTTCCAGCACCAGTGCCTTGAACATATGTGGAAATATGGAAATGCTGGGCAGTAATAATACGCATATGTGGAATGATGTTAAAGGCAACCTGAGGAGAGAAAGCCACAGGGGAGAGGAGGAGGGAGCCTGGGGCTAAGGCCTGCCCTGCTGGAGGAACAAACAACTCTTCGAACCTTAAGCATTGCTTCAATGTGTTGAGAATCTAAATGTATTATGACTCAAAGACAAAATCCAGGGAACCAAAAATTTAAGATCAGGGAAGTGAGAGTGACCTGGGCTGCCTGAGGGATTGCCAGCCTTGGTAACCAAGGGCTTGGGCTGTCACCTGGGGAGAGTCCTTTGTAAAGAGCTGCTGGCTCCTTCTCCTCAAGCTGAAAGAGAGGGCCTTCTTGGGACAACCCAGGGAGTTTCAGCTGTGGCTCCTGGGCTCTGGGAGAACAGCTGCTTCTGTGTCTAGGAAGCAAGGTCTTCCTCTCCAGTGCCTGGTCAAAATATGAGGGGATGTTTCCTGAGGACCAGATGTGGACTGTGCCAGAGAGAGAGAGAGCAAGTACATACAAGCCTGGAGCCACTGTAAGCCCTACCCCAGAGGACTCCTTAAAGGGGTGATGGGTTAGCTAGTGCCTGGGGCGGCATGGACCCTGCAGAGCCACAGCTGGCCGGGAGAAGGGGGCAGGTAGTTGCCGGGTAGCCAGATGAAAGGGAAGTGTTGCAGTTGAGGGGTCAAAAGAGATTTCAAAGAACCCAAGAAAGCTCCTGGCCAGATGTGATGGCTCATGGCTGTAATTCCAGCACTTTAGGGGGCAAGGTGGGAGAATCGCTTGAGCTCAGGAGTTTGAGATCAGCCTGGGAAACATAGCAAGACCTTGTCTCTACTGAAAATTAAAAAAAAAAAAAAACATAGCCAGGCTTGATGGTGTGTGCCTGGAGTCACAGCTACTTGGGAGGCCGAGGCAGGAGGATTGCTTGAGCCTAGGAAATTGAGGCTGTAGTGAGCCAAGATCATGGCACTATACTCCAGCCTGGGCAACAGAGTGAGATACTGTTGAAAGGAAAGGAAAGGAGAGGGAAGGGGAAAGGAGGGGAAGGGTGGGGAGGGGAGGGGAGGAAAAAAGAAGGAAGGAAGGAAGGAAGGAAGGAAGGAAGGAAGGAAGGAAGGAAGGAAGCTCCCAAGAGGAAAAAAGTTAACTTTAAACATTAGGAAACAGAAAAAGAAGAGTGACAACACAGTTTCCCCTCTAGGAAAGGTCACCTTGATAGGGAGCTAAGGAGAAGGTGTGATAAGTTCAGACTTTTGATAATTTTTAGACATTAGATATTTTAATTTCAGAATTGAGGCTGCTTTTGCAATTTAAATGGGACAAAGGACCTTTTATATTCTCAGAGAGAGCCCATATGCTATGTGGCCTGCCCAGAAAGCCAGCTTTTATCCAGGAGCAAGAGGAAAACTTCTCCCACTCAAAAAGTTATGAAGGGCAGACAAAATCAATTTGCATTCTGATGGTACTCTACAAGTTGCACTTGTTCAGCATATTGGTTGCACTATCTTGCTTTGAGTTTCTAACACTCATTACAGAAAGAATCTAATACAATTATTAATTAGTAAATTAATGAAACTTTGGAGCTACTGGTTGTTTCCCTTATTCTGTCCATTTTGCAGAAGAGGCAGGCGAGGGCTGGGTGCAGTGGTTCATGCCTGTATTCCCAGCACTTTGGGAGGCCTAGGTGGGTGGATCACCTGAGGTTAGGAATTTGAGACCAGCCTGTCCAACATGGTGAAACCCTGTCTCTACTAAAAATACAAAAAATTGGCCAGGCGTGGTGGCTCACGCCTGTAATCCCAGCACTTTGGGAGGCCAAGGCTGATGATCACAAGGTCAGGAGTTCGAGTCCAGCCTGGCCAACACGGTGAAACACTGTCTCTACTAAAAATACAAAAATTAGCCAGGCGCAGTGGCAGGAGCATGTAATCCCAGCTACTCAGGAGACTGAGGCAGGAGAATTGCTTGAATCCAGGAGGCAGAGGTTGCAGTGAGCTGAGATGGTGCCACTGTACTCTAGCCAGGGCGACAGAGCAAGACTCCTTCTCAAAAACGAACAAACAAAAAGTACAAAAAGTTACCTGGGTGCAGTGGCGGGCACCTGTAATCCCAGCTACTTGGGAGGCTGAGGTGGGACAATCGCTTGAACCCAGAAGGCGGAGGTTGCAGTGAGCCGGGAGATCCGGCCATTGCACTCCAGCCTAGGCCACAAGAGTGAAACTCTGTTTCCAAAAATAATAATAATAATGATAAGAAAATAAAAGAAGAAGAAGAGGCAGACGAGGCTGAGAGAACTAGGGTTTTACCCCAGGGACCCTTGCGAGCTTGGATTGGAAATAGTCAATAGCTAACTCCACCAAGAGTCTGCTTTGTTAGCTTACACTTCTTTGCATTAATTTTCTCATCCCTCACTCCTTTTATTGAACACCTGTCATTAGAAAACACTGGGGTTTGCCTTGGGAGTGAATATTCAGATCAAAGAGCCAAAGTCCTTGTTTTCAAAGACAGGCTTAAAATAAATGTAAGCCCGTGTTCTAGATAGTCATGCACATGGCTTTTTTTTTTTTTTTTTTTTTTTGACAGAAAAAGCCATGTGCATGACTATCTAGAATACAAAGGAACTGAGCTAGGTTGGTGGGTGTCATTGACCCCATGACTTCACGCCGGAGGAAGGGATCTGGAGCTGACCCCACGAAGCACCCACCTGTCTGCTGTGAGCTGGGGCTTCCCTGAGAGCTGTGAGAAACTGCCACTGGTTTGCTCAGCCGCCAGCAGCATGAGAGTCTCGCTGGGCTGGGGGGTTGACAGGAGGCTGTTTTCAGGCTGGATGGAGAAATTGAGTCAGGTGTCTGCTGCGAGTGTTCTTGGCCTCCTCGGGGCAGAACTTTGTAATATCACAAACCCCTATTGCAGTTGGGTTTCACAGCCTAGCCCTGGGAATCTGTTCCTTCAGCATTAAGCCCCCAGAATCATCAGACATAAAAACGGGACCCCTGGCAGGGTCACTCCCTAGTCAACTACGGTGGCTGCTCTGTCCAGAGTGCAGATCTGAATATTCAGAGGCAGAGTGGTCAGGCTGTATAACTGCTGACCCTCAAAGTCAATGACAACATACCTGAAGCACACAACTTAAGTGAGAGAAGAAAAGCATTTAGATTCTGAAATCCAAAGGTTTTGAACAGTCTAATCTATCGACCTTCCTTCCTGTGCTTCTACACCAAGCAGGACCTGGAAAGGCCTTACGTGTGTTAAAGACATACCCTAAATAAACCAAAGGAGAAGGGCAAATACTTGAGGAAATAACTGCAAACGCTTGTAATTAAAGGGTCAAAAATCCTGATGTATCAAAAGTTTTATTTTACAAATCAATTTAGAGAAACACAAGATTGCCAATAGAAAAATGGCCAAAGAACACAAGAGACAATGCCATATATACATATATACATATGAGGCATTGTATATATACGTGTATATACATATGTGGCATTGTATATATATGTGTATATACATATGTGGCATTGTATATATACGTGTATATACATATGTGGCATTGATATGTATAATATATATAAACAATCTTGTGTTTTATATATAAATAGCTATAAATAACAATGTAACAATTGTTGCATCTGTATATATACATAACAATGCTGAAACTCATTGAAAATCAAAGAGATGCTCCCCTTTTTTTTAACTATTATATTAGGAAATTTATTAAAATATTTACTGCTCAATTATAACAGAATACACAGTGACACAGATACTAATTTTTTTTTTTTGAGGTGGAGTTTCACTCTTTCACCCAGGCTGGAGTGAAGTGGCATGATTTTGGTTCACTGCAACATTTGCTTCCCCATTTTAAGTGATTCTCCTGCCTCAGCCTCCCCAGTATCATTACGGGGGCCCACCACCACACCCAGCTAATTTTTGTATGTGTAGTAGAGACGGGGTTTCGCCATGTTGACCAGGCTGGTCTTGACATCCTGATCTCAGGTGATCCACCTGCCTCAGCCTCCCAGAGTGCTGTGATTACAGGCATGAGCCACTGCGCCTGGCCCACAGACACTCATATTGGTGAGAGTATAATTTGGTATGATCTGTATGGAAATAATCTGGTGATATGTGTTAAGAGCCTTGAAAGTGTTCATGCTCTTTGAATTCTACTTCTAAAAACCAATCGGAGAATATTACCAGAAATGTAGATGATACACATAAATATTTGTTTTAGCATTATTTACAATAATAAACAAATAAAGGCCAGGCACAGTGGTTCACGCCTGTAATTCCAGCACTTTGGGAGGCCAAGGCGGGTGGATCACTTGAGGACAGGAGTTTGAGACCCGCCTGGCCAACACGGTGAAACCCTGTCTCTACTAAAAATACAAATATTAGCTGGGCGTGGTGGCACGTGCCTGTAATCCCAGCTACTTGGGAGGCTGAGGCAGAAGAATCACTTTAACTTGGGAGGTGGAAGTTGCAATTATCTGAAATCGCACCATTATTCTCCCGCCTGGGTGCAAGCAAGGCTTTATCTCAAAAAAAAACAAGAAAGAGAGAAAAAGAGAGAAAGAGAGAAAGACAGATTGATTTCTAAATGCCTAACATTAGAAATTGATTAAGTAAATTTTAATTCATTCCTATTACTGAATAGAAATTATCAAAAGGATATTTACAAAGGCTTTTAAAAGACATGGAAATGTGTCTATACACACACACGCGCACTTACATATATACATATATCCTTATTTCTTGACAGGTCCTGGAGGGAGGCCCACTTACTGTTGTTTCTGTGGAGCTGGTGGGCATCTTGGGCACCAGGCAGTGAGTGAATTCGATTCTCGGGTCTTTGGTGGTGATGGACAGGCCTTTCTGCAGAATTTTCACCAAGCAGATCCAGAACTGAAACACAGTCTCTGGATGTTTTTCGTGGAGCCTCAGGTAGTAGATCTTCTCGGCCACTGTCCTAACCCTCAGGATGCGTCGGAGCCGGTCACAGATTCGTAGCTCCACATACTTCAGGGGGAGAAGCCTGGGCATAATCAGGACATTCCCACGGGGGAGGCCGTGGTTTCCGCTGACCACGTGGGTGCCCACCTAGAGGCGGCTCAGTGTCACTGGCCCCTCGCCTCTCTGTCTGGGGAGTGCTGAAGGGAGAAAACTCGTGTAATCAAAGTGCAGGCGATTACTAAAACTGACTCCTCTCCAATTGCCAGGGCTTTAGTAGGAATACAGGTGTGTGCCAGCAGGCCCAGCTCATTTTTTTGGAAGTTTTTGGTAGAAACAGGATCTCCCTATGTTGCCCAGGTTGGTTTTGAACTCCTGGCTTCAAGTGATCCTCCCACCTCGGCCTCCCAAAGAGCTAGAATTACAGATGTGAGCCACTGTGTCTTGCCAAGATAAGTATAAGGAATTCCACTTTACAGATTTCAAGGCTGAGGCTTAGAGAGGCTAAGTGATTTGTCCAAGTTTAGATCTTATTAAGTATGACCTGGAACTAAGATTTCCTGACTGAATTTCTAGGACTCTTTCTCCCTATATCCTGATTTACTGTGTTGAAAGGGCAAGGAAAAGGCTGGATGTCTCCTGTATATCTAGTATTTTTTTTTTTCAATCTCAGCACTTCATAGTTGGGTTTAACTTTCATATCCCCACCTTTTCCTTGGAAACCCCCTCTATATTGACAAAAAGAAACATTTCTAAATGTCTAATATTAGGGGACTGGTCAAGTAAATTTTAATTCATTCATATTACCGAATAGAAATTATCAAAATGATATTTAAAAAGAGATTTTAAAAGACATGGAAATGTGTCTATACACACACACACACACACACACACACACACACACACGCACTCTTACACAAAAGGAAGCCAAGATTTTCAAAAACTAGGCTCTAGACAAAGACTGCTTACTGCCCTATCCCTGCACAAAGCACAGTGCTTGGTATATACAGACACTAAATAAATACTTGCTAGGCCAGGCATGGTGGCACACACCTGTAATCTCAGCAGTTTGGGAGGTCGAGAGCTAGGTGGATCATCTGAGGTCAGGAGTTCAAGACCAGCCTGACTAACGTGGAGAAACCCTGTCTCTACTAAAAATACAAAATTAGCTGGTTGTGGTGGCACATACCTATAATCCCAGCTACTCAGGAGGCTGAGGTGGGACAGTTGCTTGAACCTGGGAGGCAGAGGTTGGAGTGAGCCAAGATTGCACCACTGCACTCCAGCCTGGGCAACAAGAGTGAAACTCTGTCTCTAAATTCATACATACATACATACATACATACTTGCTAAACAAATGAATGAATGAGTTCTACAGGGTTTATACACTAAAGAACACTGTCCTTTCTTTTGCTCTAAAATCCAGCTACAAAGCAATGCATATCCCAGTCAATCATTCCATCCCTTCCAGCCCCTCCCTCAAGCCTTTACCTGCTGAGGGTGATGACTGGAGCATCACCAGGTATGTTCCAGGTGGAAAATGGACCCCGGGGCCAGGTAACATTGGCCATCAGGAGGACATTGGGGAGTGGCAGGGAGGGCACTGAGGAGGTCACCCCAAGGATCACAGTGGTAGACCTTTCACAGACATCTTTCCAGTTCCCGGGCTCAGTGACCTAGAAATCAGCCCAAGGTACCCCAAGGTACGTGGGTCAGAAAGAAGCAGAAAACAAGGAATGGAAAGATACAGATGCTGGAAAGGGGCACTTCATCTGGGGGGCAGGTGTACGGCACACGGGGCTGGGCCCTGACCTGCTGTTGATCCTTTTGTTGGTTTCCCCAAATAGACTTCGAGGTCCTTAGCCTCAGGAGCCCTGTGTTATCCTTCTCTGTGTCCTCTGTTTTATCTAACTGTAAAAAGATGCACTAGCAAGAAAAAGCTGAGTGGCATTGAAGTTTTCATTCCCCCACCCTTGGGTAGGAGAAGCCGGCCCTGATTTCTAGTGGCCTAGAAGGGAGATTGCGTGAACAAAGTCCAGAAGGGGAGGAAAGTGAGGAAAAAACTGTTGAATGGGGAAGACCCAGAGAGCCTGAGTTGTGGGAGGTTTGGAGCACTAATCCCAGGATGAGGAAGGGGCCATCTTGTTGCTGGGTCTTGAGTGGAATAAGGACCTACTCTCTGGAAGCACCAGGGGGCTGTTGCAGGACAGAAAGACTGGATGCATAGCCTGACATTGGGCACAATGTCTCAGCTAAGACACCCCCCACCTCACTGTGCATGGCTGGCAGAAAAGCACCAGAGGTATGGCCACTAAGCAGCCATGGGGACCTGGATAAGGAACATATGAGGAGGGACCCCTATGTTCCCAAGGCCAGAGGGCCTTCTCCCAATGCTCTACACCTTTTTTAGAAAATAGAGAATGGGGCCAGGTGCAGTGGCTCACGCCTGAAATCCCAGCACTTTGGGAGGCCGAGGCCGGCGGATCACCTGAGGTCAGGAGTTCGAGACCAGCCTGACCAACATGGAGAAATCCCATCTCTACTAAAAATACAGTTAGCCAGGCGTGGTGGTGCATGCCTATAATATCAGCTACAGGGGAGGCTGAGGCAGGAGAATGGCTTGAACTCGAGAGGCAAGGTTGCAGTGAGCTGAGATCACGCCGCTGTACTCCAGCCTGGGCAACAAGAGTGAAACTCCGTCTCAAAAAAAAAAAAAAAAAGAAAGAAGAAAATAGAGAAGAGAATGGGGTCTCACTATGATGCCTAGACTGATGTCAAATTCCTGTTTGATCCTCTCCCCTCAGCCCCCTAAAGTGCTGGGATTACAGACACAAGCCTCTATGCCCAGCCAATGTTCTAGACTTTGTAAAACCATCGACACCACTGCACAGTCCTTGGTGGAAGTGGGGACAAGGGAAAGCCCAGGGGATGACTGAAATGTAATTTCCCACCAGCCTGACCAGATGGTGTTCCAAGAAAAGTGATTTTTGATTTTGGAAGAAAAAAAAAAGTGACACTTCTTGGAGCCCATGTTGAGAAATGAAATTCATGTCCTCTGCAAAACACAGAGGACTGCACACATTGAGAGTAAGTGCCCAATAAACGTTTGTGGGTGATGCTGCTTTGGGATGATGATAGTGATGGTGATGTGGAGGAGACGGGAGAGAGTAAGCAGTGAAACCGGACTAGAACAATGATAACTATAACTAATATGTGGATTGCATCACTTCAAGTGAACTTTGAGCTGTGTGTGGTTGTTTATGCCTATAATCCCAGCACTTTGGGAGTCCAAAGCAGGAGGATCACTTGAAGCCAGGAGTTCAAGACCAGCCTGGGCAACATAGTGAGAACCTGTCTCTATCAAAACATTTCTTTAAAAAATCAAACTTTGAACTTTACTGTGGGAGTCAGCCTCTCCCTAGCAGGTTCTGAGTTTGCTGCTACCTTGGTCACTTAGTGTCCATTCAGATAATCTAAACAGTTTTAATATTAGGCCAAGGAAAACACATTAAGAGGCCGGGTGCTGTAGCTCATGCCTGTAATTCCAGCAATTTGGGAGGCTGAGGAGGGCAGATCACCTGAGGTCAGGAGTTCAAGGCCAGCCTGACCAACAAGGTGAAACCCCATCTCTACTAAAAATACAAAAATTACCCAGGCGTGGTGGCAGGCACCTATAGACCAGCTACTCAGGAGGCTGAGACAGGGGAGTCACTTGAACCTGGGAGGTGGAGGTTGCAGTGAGCTGAGATCGCGTCACTGCACTCCAGCCTGGGTGATGGAGCAAGATTCTATCTAAAAAAAAAAAAAAAAAAAAATAGAAAACACATTAAGAGAACATATTTGTAGCCAAATCATTACACCCAAATAGAAATAACTAGAAATTAGATCCTGAGACTGGATTTCCCATGTTACTGCTCTGTCTCCACCAAAGGTGTGTTAGGAATGAGCTCACCCCAGATTTGCCAGCTGATCACTCAACTACACATCTCCTGGGGGCAGCACAGGAGCAGCAGGAGCCATAAACACAGCTCTCTAAAATCTGGGGACTTCATCAGGGAGTAGCTCACTGCTCTGTAAAGAGCCTCTAAATGAAGCCCAAGACCTACCTCCAACTGTTCCCACCTTCTCTCCTATAACCCCCGGCCGCTTTCCCCCTCCATTTGAATGGGTCTGTGTCTTGCAGACCTCCCTGCATTCCAGTCTCCCTGCCTTTCCTCAGGTACTCTGAAGCCCCTCTGTCTGGGATATACTCCCTCCTGCTCTTCCACTTACCAAAATCTTAGGAGTCTCTTAAAGAATGGCTTAAGACCCTTCTGGAAAGCCTTCCTCAACTGCCAAAGTCCAGAAAGAATGCCTTTAACGCTCTCTGCAGTCAGGCCTGGGGCATCAGCTGGCCCAAACTCTCTGACATACAGCTTGCTTAGACAGTTACCAAATAACAGGTAAAGCAAATTCATAGGCTTCCTGGCCAGGGACACTCTCTGATCTTTCTCTGTACCTCCTGCTCTGCATGCAGTAGATGTTTAGTGTGTGCTTACCAGATGATTAACTGGTTATGCTCTCCTGCACAGGAGCACAGGTTCAGGCTAGACTGCTAGAGGGAGGCAGGCAGCACCTGCCTATGACTTGATACTTATGAAAATGATCACCCTCCACTCCCAGTGGCTCCATCCCAGGCTCACTTCCATTGGTCACGTCACCACCACCGTTTTAGGGAATGGTAGGATCTGGGCAAGGCCTATTTACCCAGTGTCTTTGTTTTCAAATAAGGCTGTTTCTAAACCATCCCAGAGTGAGGAGGTTGGATTTCAGAGCAGAGTTTCTAACAGCAACCTTCATTCCCTGTAACCATCCGGTTTGGACAAGTGACCCAGAAAGGGCCTGTGAATCCTGCCTGGAGACTGAGCTCTGATCTCTCCTTTTGTAAGGTATAAATCAATTTCCTTAAAGCAGATGACCTGCAGGGAGCATCAATATACCACAGGCATAAATGGAGGTGAACATGGGACCCAGACCCTCTGGTTTTCTCTAGCTTTGGTGGCTTCTTTGTCCTCCTCAAGGCTTTCAAAGGCCACAGCATTTCCTAACCATCCCCTAGGAACAAGTTTTGGAAAGACAAAGAGAGCTGGCCCTGAGTGCCATGAGTGTACCTGGATAAAGTTGCTTTCAAACACCGCCGAGTTGGAGAACAAATTGAATTCTGGAGAATGAATCAGTTGACAAAGAAGGCCATTTTCCACCCCAAGTTCTACTCCAGGGCCTGCTTCCCTGACCTCAGGTGGGAGGCCCCTGATTTTACTCATTGATTCTTGAGAAGAATGGGATGGGGAACATTTCTGGGGCTCCATGTAGACCCAGCCCAACGGCAAGGTGTTGATGTGATCTGCCCCCACCTCCCCAGCTTTCTCCCCTCCTTACTTACGGGCTGTCCACCAGGGCTAGGAGGGCCTGTCAGCTCACAATGGCAGGAATGACATCAAGGAATGTGACGGTGACAACAGAAAAGGAAAAAAAAAGGAGAGGAGAGGATGTGCCAGGCTCTTTTCTCCCTCTTTCCACCAACTACAGACCAGCAGTAATGCAGCCTATGCCACTTTTTAAACATCCAGTCATACCCCAAACAGGGAATATGACCCTCCCAAAGTTATGCCAAGACAGCAGTGAGCTGGCCAGATGCAAGGAAGCCTCTCGGGAACACACAGGCTTTCATCCTCTTGCCTCCCAGTGAAGCCTCTCACAAAACTTCCGTGTGACTTGTTCACCTGCTCAGAGAAGTCTAAGAGTAGGAGAAAGGGAGTTCCTCTTCCTTACCCCATCTCATGAGAGAAAAGGAGATTTTTTTTTTTAAAGAAATAAACACCTATTAACTAAACAAACGAGCTTATTTATTTGGAAACAGTGGGTGAAGGAGAAGGCAGTGGCACAGTTGTGTGCTGGCGCCAGACCAAAAGAGGTCATGAGAGCTGGTTGTTGCATTTTCAGGAATGTTACAAGCCAGTTGTTAAACACAG
>PVKP010033106.1:0-25294 GCA_004027715.1 Plecturocebus donacophilus | reverse complement strand
ATTTCGTTAAATCTTCTTTCAAGGTTCTTAGTTTCTTTGCATTGGGTTAGAACATGTTCTTTTAGCTCACAGAAGTTTCTTATTATCCACCTTCTGAAGCCTGATTCTGTGAGTTCATCACACTCATCCTCCATCAAGCCTTGTTCTCTTGCTGATGAGGAGCTGCGATCCCCGGTAGGAGGAGAGGCATTCTGATTTCTGGTGTTCTCAGCCTTTTTGCACTGGTTTCTTCCCATTTTTGTGGATTTATCCACCTGTCGTCTTTGTAATTGCCGACTTTCAGACTGGGTCTCTGAGTGGACATCCGGCTTGTTGGTGATGAAGTTTTTTCTGTTTCTTAGTTTTCCTTCGGGGGGCGCTCCTTCCCCACAGAGCTGGGCCTTCCCGGGTTCAGCTGTGCTTGCTCTCTCCTCAGCGCTTCCAATAGCTGTTCTCCTTGTGGGGATGGGACCAGCCGAGCCTTTGGGCACCCAGTCCCATACACTCCGCACTGAGAAGCGCCGCGCCGGCCAAAAGAGTCGCGCTGGTGACCCGGGTGGCTCCTTCGCCGGGAATCTCCCAGTCCGTGGGCATCAAAAATTAGTCTGCAATTGCGGCATCCACTCGCTCTCTGCGCTTTCACTGGGAGCTACAATCCTGAGCTGCTGCTACACGGCCATCTTGGATCTCTCTCCGCCTGGTGATGAAATTTTTTTCTGTTTCTTAGTTTTCCTTTGGTGGACGCCCGTTCCCCTCAGAACCGGACCTTCCGGGGTTCGCTGTGCTTGCTATGAAACTCTCAGTCCTCAGCGCTTCCAATTGCTGTTTTCCTTGTGGGGATGGGACCAGCCGAGCCCGTCCGTCCCGTATACTCCCCACTGGGAAGCGCCGCGCTGGGGCGCCAGCCAAAAGAGTCGCGCTGGTGACCCGTGTGGCTTCCCTGCTGGGACTCTCCCGGTCTGTGGGCAACAAAAATTCGTCGGAAAGTGCGGCGTCCACTCGTTCTCTGCGCTTTCACTGGGAGCTACATTCCTGAGCTGTTGCTAATCGGCCATCTTGGATCTCTCCTATTTTTTTTTTTTTTTTTTTTGAGACAGTGTCACCCTGTCACCCAGGCTGCAGTGCAGTGGTATCATCTTGACTCACTGCAACTTCTGCCTCCTGGGTTCAAGCAATTATCGTGCCTCAGCCTCCTGAGTAGCTGGGACTACAGGCATGCGCCATCACACTGGCTAATTTTATCTTTTCAGTAGAGATGGGTTTTCACCATATTCATTAGGCTGGTCTTGAACTCCTAGCCTTAAGTGATTCACCCACCTCGGCCACCCAAAGTGCTGGGATTGTGTGAGCTACCATGCTTGGCCCAAGAAACAACTTTTATGGTGACTTTCCTAAGCTTTTGTTAAAAGTTAAAGCTCTTTTTTTCCTCAATAGATTTTGTTTTATAATCTTTGACTTCATATTAAGGGAAATCTTTGTTTTTAGAGAGATTTTCCAATGATTGCCAAAATGATGGAAAAGTCAGAGGAGAATTCCTTGTTTCTGTAGGGAGTGATGACTATGGTGGGGAAAGGCAGGAGAGATCAACCAGGAGAAAGTGAAAGAGGCAGAGGGAGGCAGAATTTTCTAGAGCACATTACTGGTGGCCTAAAGATTTGTCAAATCTAGGATCTAGGATGTTGCAAGACCAGACTTGCCACAGTGAAAAACTGGTGAAAAGGACTGGTGACCTTCAACATTTACTGATAGAAAAGCTGCTTTCTGTGGAGGCCTGAGGCTGACATACAGAATGTAAATAGACCAGGTCAAAAACTGTTTTAAGAGTAGGCTTTCAGCTGGGGCCGGTGACTCATGTAATCCCAGCACTTTGGGAGGCTGAGACGGGTGGACTGCTTGAGCTCAGGAGTTTGAGACCAACCTGGGCAACATGGCGAAATCTTATCTCTACAAAAAATATAAAAAATTAGCCAGGTGTGGTGGTGTATGCCTGTAGTCCCAGCTATTTGGGAGGCTGAGGTGTGAGGATCACCTGAGCCTGGGAAGTTGAGGCAACAGTGAGCTGAGATCATGTCACTATAGCCCCAGCCTGGGAGAGAGAGTGAGAACCTGTCTCAAAAGAAAAAAAAAGAAAAGAAAAAGAAGGCCGGGTGCAGTGGTTCTCGCCTGTAATCCCAGCACTTTGGGAAGCCGAGGTGGGCAGATCACGAGGTCAAGAGATCGAGACCATCCTGGCCAACATGGTGAAACCCCATCTCTACTAAAAGTACAAAAAATTGGCTGGGCATGGTGGTGGGTGCCTGTAGTCCAAGCTACTTGGGAGGCTGAGGCAGGAGAAAGGCTTGAAACCAGAAAATGGAAGTTGCAGTGAGGCAGGATCGCACTACTGCACTCCAGCCTGGTGACAGAGCGAGACTCTGTCTCAAAAAAAAAAAAAAAAAAAAAAAAAAAAAAAAAAAAAACACAAAGACAAAAAAAGAGTAGGCTTTGAAAATAGCCTACAGAGTTCCAGATTTCCTAGAATCTGTATTCAACACTCCCAAGGAAGAAGGAAACAGAGTCAAGTGCCACGTGCTTGTGAAGAGCCTGGGATGAGGAGAGACTCTGTGGCTCACCGCTGATTTCCCTTGAAACACCTCACTGTCTGGTAGTAAGGTGTTGGCAAACTCCTGCTGCCGATTGCTGTAGACATGCACAAATCTCACTGTGTCTTGTGTGTTTGCCAGGGCAAAGGACAGGAAAGCCTCAAAGGGTTTGCTCAACTTGGTAGTCTCAGCAGTCAGTAAAACCACACAGTACCTGCACAACAACAAAAAGAGAAAGCTTTATAACCAACCCCTGATGGCAGGGCCAGCACTTATAATGGCAAGTCAAGGTGAAGAGGAGCTCATCTTACAGAAGTGAATACACTGTGCCCAGTGAAAGCTGACATCTCTACTAAGGGAAGATTTCTAAGCCATTAACAAACTGTTTCTTTTCCCAATCTGTGATGTTTTTCCCAAACCAAACTTCTTTACCACATTTAGGAATTTTTAAATTTTATATATAACATATGAAATTATATACAATTTTGTTTATGTTGCCCAGGCTGGTCTTGAATTCCTGCCCTCAAGCAATCCTCCTACCTCAGGCTCCTAAAGTGTTGGGATTACAGGCGTGAGCCACTGTGCCTGGAAGGAATTTCTTTTAAGGGACTGGTCACTGAATCTCTGATGTAGTAGGGCATTTTATTTTTTGAGGTGGAGTCTTGCTCTGTTGCCCAGGCTGCAGTGCAGTGTGCGATCTCAGCTCATTGTAACTCTGCCTCCTGAGTTAAAATGACTCTGCTTCAGCCTCCCAAGTAGCTGGGATTACAGGCGTGTACCACCTCACTCAGGCAGTTTTTGTATTTTTAGTAGAGACAGGTTTTCACTATGTTGGCCAGGCTGGTCTTGAATTCCTGACCTCAAGTGATCCACCCACCGTGGCCCCATAAATGCTGGGATTATAGGAGTGTGAGTCACTGCTCCTAGTCAGCAGGGCCTTTTAGAAACTGCCCTAGTTCTTCCACTACAGGGAGGGCTGGTCAAATCTCTGTCAGGCCAGGGTCCACTGAGCATCATTCTGAAGGGCTTCTTTTGCAAAGTTCCAAAGGAAAGTTTAGCTATTCATTCTCCCAAAAATATTTACTGAGTACTTAGTATATGCCAGGTAAGACAGACAATATTCTTGCTCTCATGGAGCTTATATTCCAGTGGGGAAGAGAGAAAACGAATAAAAACAGATACATCATGACAGGTATCAACAAGTGCTATTTAAAAAAAAACATGAAGAACAGGGGCCAGAGAGAGGCCAGAGAGGCTGGAAGTCACTATCTATCAGACAGGTTGGTGAGGGAAATGCCAGCTGAGAAGGTGAGACTGTCATGAGAGGAAATGGGGTCAAAGCATCCCAGGCAGAGAGAACTCCAAGTGCAAAGACCCCAGGATAGAGAGTGACTGGATCTGAATTGCACTTTTTTTTTTTTTTTTTTTGAGACGGAGTCTCACTCTGTTGCCCAGGCTCGAGTGCAATGGCACGATCTCAGCTCACTGCAACCTCCGCCTCCCGGGTTGAAGTGATTCTCCTGCCTCAGCCTCCTGAGTTAGGATTATAGATATGTTTCACCGTGCCTGGCTAATTTTTATATTTTTAGTAGAGATGGGGAGACGGGGTTTCACAATCTTGGCCAGGCTGGTCTCGAACTCCTCACCTCGTGATCCACCCACCTCGGCCTCCCAAAGTGCTGGGATTACAGGTGTAAGCCACTGTGCCCGGCCCTGATTTGCACTTTCAAAGATCATTGGCTGATGTGTGGACACCTGCCTGGAGGGTACAAGAGTGGAATGGAGCAGACAGACTAGTTAGAAGGCTGCAGGGGGTCTCACTGGGAGATGATGGTGGCTTGTTCCAGGGTAGTGATTAAAAAAAAAAAAATTTAAGGCTGGGCATGGTGGCTCATGCCTGTAATCCCAGCACTTTGGGAGGCCAAGACAGGTGGATCACCTGAGGTCGGGAGTTCGAGACCAGCCTGACCAAAGTGGAGAAACCCAGTCTCTACTAAAAAATAGCTGGGCATGGTGGTGCATGCCTGTAATCCCAGCTACTCAGGAGGCTGAGGCAGGAGAATCGCTTGAATCCAGGAGGCGGAGGTTGCAGTGAGCCGAGATCGGGTCATTGCACTCTAGCCTGGGCAACAAGAGTGAAACTCTGTCTCAAAAAAAGAAAAAAATTTTAAAAAGTGAGAAGTGTGTGGATTTGGGATATTTTTTGAAGGCTGCATAAACAATCCTTACAGTCAAGGATATTCTTTTTTTATATTTAAGTCATTTTTTTCTTTGCTCTTAAGACTATAAAGGAATCTGAAAAGCCTAGAAACACAGGAAAACTATTTGTTTCCTATTTTCAAATAACATGATCGATACATTTTCCTTCTATATCCAGATACCTTTTACAGATGAAACAGCCCTAAATTTAAAGCCACTGACTCATACTTTATTTATTAAATACATATATGTATTCAATAAAGTATGAAGATTCCCACTAATTCCCTTCCTGATTCCCACAAATCCATTTTCTCAGTACTCTATACTTCTGTACTGTTTAATCATTATCCTTGCTCCTTCCCAAGACCTCCGAAGACTCACCCTGAGTGGAATGCTCTGGTGGGGATAATAACTCTTCCGTATTCTGTGCTTCTGTAATGTGACCCAGTCACTCCTGAACTCCTGGCTAAACTGTGCTCATCCTTCAGGTCTGAGCTGAAGTGTTACATCTTAGGGAAATCTTCTCTGACCACCAGGACAGTCTGGCACATCCAACAATTTGGTGCTAAGGTGCCCTGGACTAATACATCCCATTACCATCATAGTTACTAATCAGTATTTGTTAAATGAAGAATAAGTTCTCACTGTTACAGGGCAGATGTCCAGTTACCCTATAGTAAAATGCAACATGATCCTTCTATTGTAATAACAAGCAGTGGCAAAGCCTTGAGTCCTTACTTCCTCTGTCGGTGAGACCGTTTCACAGGGCAGAGTTCATGGAACAACTTCTGGCTGGTGAGCCTGGCTGCCAATAGATACTTGTTTTGGGCGATAAAGTCATCAATGATTTGTTTCTTCATACCTCGGGCCTAGAGAAAAACCAAGAAGCAGCTAGATTTTATGCAGTGTTCTCAATGCAAATAGATGGGCTTTACTTACCAGCTTAATAAAAATGTGGCTAGCCTTGACTAAAGTAATATAATCAAACAAGACAGACCTGTTTGAGCAAATAAACATGTGGTCATCTATTTCAGCCATGCAGGGCTGAATGCAACAATGTAGCTATTTCAGGTCAAAGGGAAAATCAAGTACACTTCCCACTGAAAAATTTTTATATACTGTTTTATACTGACAAAAAAGTCAACAATGGCCAGATGTGGTGGCTCACACCTGTAATCCAGCACTTTGGGAGGCCAAGTGGGTGGATCACGAGGTAAGGAGTTTGAGACCAGCCTGGCCAACACAGTGAAACCCTGTCTCTACTAAAAATACAAAAATTAGCCACACATGGTGGCGCATGCCTGCAGTCCCAGCTACTTGGGAGGCTGAGGCAAGACAATCACTTGAACCCAGGAGGCGGAGGTTGCAGTGAGGCAAGATTGCGCCACTGCACTCCAGCCTGGGCAACAGAACGAGACTCCATCTCAAACAAAAACAGAAACAAAAAGTCAATCATTTTGAATTTTAGGCAAATTTATTTCCATTCAAGATTTGTAGCAAACTGAGCAATTAAAAATAAATCCCAAAGCAACAATGTTACAAAGTATAAAAGGCAGATTACAAAACTGTATGTCCATTTTATTACTAATTTTCACACATTTCAAAGGATTGAAATCACTAACAGCAAGTATTCCGACCACAAGGTAATTAACCTAGACTTCCATATAAAATGCAAACCAGAAATGTAAACATTTCCCTTTACGTTTGGAAATTAAGAAACACGTCCAGATATGGAGGCTTATTCCTCTAATCCAAATGCTTTGGGAGGCTCAGGCAGGGGAGGCCCTTGAACCCAAGAGTTACAGAACAGCCTGTGCAACACAGAGAGATCCTATCTCTACAAAAAATTAAAAACAAACAAACTATAAGGCTGGGCACAGTGGCTCACTCCTATGATCACAGCACTTTGTGAGGCCGAGGCAGGAGGATTGCCTGAGCTTAGGAGACCTTGTCTCTACTACTAAAAGTAAAAAAAAAATAGCCAGGCATGGTGGTGCATGCCTGCAATCTCAGCTACCTGGGAGATGGCGGTGGGAGGATTGCTTAAGCCCAAGAGTTAGAGACTGCAGTGAGCTAGGATCACACCACTGCACTCTAGCCTGGGTGACAGATTGAGACCCTGTCTCAAAAAAAAAAAAAAAAAAAAAAAAAGCTGGGCACAGTGGCTCATCGCTTTAATCCCAGCACTTTGGGAGGCCAAGGTGGGTGTATCACTTGAGGTCAGGAGTTCGAGACCAGCCTGGCCAACATGGTAAAACCCTGTCTCTATTAAAAGTACAAAAATTAGCCAGGTGTGGCCTTAGTCCCAGCTACGCAGGAGGCTGAGGCAGGAGGACTGCTTGAGCCGAGGAGGCAGAAGTTGTAGTGAGATGAGCCTGGGCGATGGTAGTGAAATCCTGTCTCAGAAAAGAAAAAAACAAAAAGGAAAATAAAGTTAGCTGGGCACAGTGGCATGTGCCTATAGTCCCAGCTACTTGGGAGGCTGAGGTGTGAGGATCACTTGAACATAGGAGGCCAAGGGGGCTGTGAGCCAAGATGACACCACTACACTCCAGCCTGGGTGACAGAGCAAGACTGTCTCAAAAAAACAAAACAAAACAAAACAAAATCCGAGAACAAGAAAGCCTATCAGATATTACAAAACATTTGGAACTCTAATGACTAGTGAAAAATACTATTTATAAGAACTCTGAGATACAAATAAAATAGTACTTGAAGGGGAACTTTATAGTTAACATAATAGAAAAGAAGTTAATAAGCATCTCTGTCAAAAAGTCAACAACAGCAAAAATTCCAAAGTAGAAAGGAAATAATACAGATAAAAATAGAAATTAATGAAACAAGGAATGAATATATTAATATAAGAAGAAGAATTGGCCAGGCATGGTGGCTCATAACTGTAATCCCAGCACTTTGGGAGGCTGAGGCGGGCAGATCACCTGAGGTCAAGAGATAGAGACCATCCTGGCCAACATGGTGAAACCCCATCTCTACTAAAAATATAAATATTAGCTGGGCATGGTGGCATGCATCTGTAGTCCCAGCTACTCGGGGGGATGAGGCAGGAGAATCACCTGAACCCGGAAGGCGGAGGTTGTACTAAGCTGAGATTGCGCCATTGCACTCCAACCTGGTGACAGAGTAAGACTCTGTCTCAAAAAAAAAAAAAAAAAAAAGAAGAAGAAGAAGAATTAACAAAGCCAAAACCGGTTATTTGAAAAAGTAAATACAATTGACAAACCTCCGGCAAAACCAATCATGAAAACAAAAGAGAAAGCATAAATAACCATTCTCAAGGATGGCAAGAAGAGATCACTACCTACAAAGCAGAAGTTCAAACAGAAAACCTAAATCATCAGTAGCCAAAAATCTTTCCTTAAAGCGAAACTCAAAAACCAAAGCTAAAGGCCCAGATGTCATTACAGATGATTCCAATCAAACTTTCAAGGAAGACAATCTTACATAAGTCTTCCTGAGAAGAGAAAAAGCCCCACGAGTACCACGAGAAAGAGAAGTTAGAAGTCAATCTCATTTCTGAACGTGAATGTCAAAGTCTTAAGCAACATGTTAGCAAATGGAATCCAGCAATATATTGAAAGCATAATAGAAATCATGATCTTGTTGAATTTATTTCATGAATGCAAGCTAGGTTTAACATTTAGAGAATGAATTACTATAGTCAGCACATTGTAAAGATTAAAGAAGAAAAATCAGAATAATCTAATGGATGTAGAAAAAGTATTTGATAAAAATCATACCATTTGTGGTTAGAACTTTTAGACAACAAAGAGTAGACAGACCATCTTTAACCTGATACAGGGTCTCCACATTTTAAAAGCCTTCTGCAAACATGCTTACTGGGGAAATGCTGAAAGCCTTCCCTCTCTTTGAAATCAAGAACAAGGACAGCCCCCAGTTACTACACTTCTATTCCACATCATGTCAGACGCCAGGAGTAACGTCAGAAAAAGAAATAAAAGGAGGGCTGGAAAAAAAAGAAGTAAAATTGTCATTAATCTCAGAGGATAGGACTGTATAGTTAGCCAATCTATAAGACGGCACAGATAAATTATTTAAGTTAGTACAAGAGTTCAACAAGGTTGCTGGATGATACAAAGTCTATACTTAAAAATCAAGGCCAGGTGCTGTGGCTCACGCCTGTAATCCCAGCACTGTGGGAGGCCGAGGCAGGTGGATTACCTGAGGTCAGGTGTTTGAGACCAGCCTGGCCAACATGGCAAAACCCTTTCTCTACTAAACACACAAAAATTAGTCGGGCCTGGTGGTGCATGTCTGTAATCCCAGATACTCAGGAGGCTGAGGCAGAATTGCTTGAACCTGGGAGGTGGAGGTGCAGTGAGCTGAGATCATGCCATTGCACTACAGACTGGGTAACAGAGCAAGACTCTGTCTTAAAAAAAAAAAAAAAAAAATCAATTGAATTACTTATACCAGCAAACAGAAAAATCAATAAAAAGATACTGTTTTCATTCTTTTTACTTTTTTTTAAATATAAAAAAAAGACAAGATCTCACTACGTTGCCCAGGCTGGTCTCGAACTTCTGAACTCAAGTGATCCACCTACCTCGGCCTCCAAAAGTGCTAGGGTGAGCCACTGCACCCAGTCCCTTTACATTCTTTTTGTTTTTTTTGAGATGGAGTTTCACTCTTGTTGTCCAGGCTGGAGTGCAATGGCGTGATCTCCACTAACTGCAACATCCACCTCCCGGTTCAAGCAATTCTCCTGCCTCAGCCTCCTGAGTAGCTAGGATTACAGGCATGCGCCACCATGCCCAGCTAATTTTTGCAGTTTTACTAGAGATGGGGTTTCACCATGTTAATCAGGCTGGTCTCCAACTCCTGACCTCAGCTGATCCACCGGCCTCAGTCCCCCAAAGTGCTGGGATTACAGGTGTGAGTCACCACACCTGGCCTTAAATTCTTAAAAAAATTTTTTTTTTTTGCAGTATGAACTATTGAAAAAAATAGGAGGTACCTAGAAATAAGCTGTAAAAAAATGATCTTTCCAGAGAAAATTATAAATTTGAAGACATATTACAGAAGACCTAAACAAATAAAAGAGATATATCATGTTCAAAGGTTGGAAGGCCTTTTGCAAGGACCTAACCACTTTAAGACATACTTCCCCTAGATCAAGATCATAAAGATATTCTTCTTAGATCTTCTAAAAGCTGTATAGCTTTGCCGTTTATATTATCTATATTCTCCCCAAACTGACTTAAGAATCAGTATAAGCCCAGTAAGACATCAGTAGGTTTTTTGGGTTTGTTTGTTTTGATGGAAGTTGACAGAATTTAAAATGTATACAAAAAGTACAGAAGACCAACCGCTAAGATGCTTTTGAAGAAAAAACCATTTCCCCAAGTCTAAAAAACAAAGTGAGGAGATTTGTTCTATCAGATATCATTTAAATACTTAAATATAAAGGCAAAGCTATACAGCTTTTAGAAGCTCTAGGAGAAGAATATCTTCATGATTTTGATGTAGGGAAAGTATATATTAAATAGAAACAAGAACCAATCACAAAGGAAAGTATGGATACAAATGACTATATTAAAAGAACTTATGTTTGTCAAAAAGACACAAAACACAAGAACATATTCATGGCATCATTATTCACATAAACAAAAACTGGAAAAACTGTCAACAACAGAATGGACAAACACACTGTAGTCTATTCCTATCATGCAATTTTCTTTTCTTTTCTTTTTCTTTTTTTTTTTTGTTTTTTGAGACAGGGTCTTTCTCTGTTGTCCAGATTGTAGTACAGTGACAAGAACATGGCTCACGGTAGCCTCGACCTTCTGGGCTCAGGCAATCTTCCTGCCTCAGCCCCCCAAGTAGCTGGGACTTCAGGTGTGTACCACCACTCCCTTTTGTATTTTTGTATTTTTTGTAGAGACAAGGTTTTGTCATGTTGTCCAGTCTAGTCTCAACTTCCTGGGCTCAAGTGATCTGCCCGCCTCGACCACCCAGAGTGCTGAGATTACAGGTGTGAGACACTGCCTGGTCATGCAGTTTTCATCAAGAATGAATATTAAGTTTCACATAATGACACGTATGAATCTCAAAAACATAATTTAATTAATAAAATTAATACTTCTAACTGCTTCATCAAGGATAAAAAGTGAGACCCGGCACATTGGCTCATCCCTGTAATCCCAGCACTTGGAGAGACTGAGGTGGGTAGATCACTTGAGGTCAGGAATTCAAGAAGAGCCTGGCTAACATGGTGAAACTCTATCTCTACTAAAAATACAAAAATTAGCCAGGCGTGGTGGCAGGCACCTGTAATCCCCAGCAACTCAGGAGGCTGAGGCAGGAGAATCACTTAAACCTCGGAGGCAGAGGTTGCAGTGAGCTGAAACTGTGCCACTGTACTCCAGGTTGGGCGACAGAGTAAGACTCCGTCTCAACAAAACAAAACAAAACCAAAGATGTAAAGTGAATCCAGTGTTGTTTGTTTTTGCTGCAAGTGCTTGGGGGGACGGTGAAGCACACAATGATGGCAGGAGGCCTGGTGCCCTGCCTGGATTCATGCACTGGTGCCAGCAGCTTCACCTACTATTGCTTTGGTACCATTGGTACAAATGTCAACACGGTGAAAAAGACAAATCGTGTCTTGGTATTATGATCCCACAGCCTTCCTCTTGAAAAATCTTTGGGAACCCTGGGGGTCTATGAACCACATTCTAAAAACTGCTGTCCTTGAGAACTCTGTGCTTACGTAGTGATATTCATTGCAACACTATTCCTCAAAGCCCCCAATGTCCGTCAACGGAAGAATGAATCAATAAATTATAATGGCCATAAATACCATATAGGAATGAAAACAAATTACCTAGAGCAATAAGAAACCACTGGTGCTGCTAGTGGTCATTAAGCCACCTGCTGCTGGGAAAATTGAGTTTGTTAAGTGTACACTTGACATCCACAAAGAGCAGCTTGGTAAAGCAGCCATTCTACCAGTAATTTTGTAAATGCATTTTATTTACAATTTTTCCAAGGGGATAAATGAATATAATTCTCAAAAGTATAAACCGTTACTAAAAACCAATTTAGGAAATCCTCATCCATTGACCCTGGATTGAGATTATCTTCTCTTTTCTATTCAGCCACCAACATTGTTTTCTTCCTGTCTCTCAGCACCTTCTCATCTCCATCAGGCACCCCCTTGTGCTGGTGACTGTCCTGAGTTTTGTTCTTGGCCTCCTTCTGGCCTTACTTTACATACAGCAGTCGTTCCTTAACCACAGAGGATACATTCCAAGACCCCCAGTGGGTGCTGGAAACAACATAGTACTGAACTCTATAGATACTATGTTTTTTTCCTATATACACATACCTATGATAAAGTTTACCAATTAGACACAGCAAGAGATTACCAACAATAACTAATATTAGAATAGAACAATTCTAACAATACACTGTAATAACGTTATGTGAACACAGTCCTCCTCACTCAAAACATCTTATTGTACTGTACTTGTCTGTGTTTTGGACTTCATTGACTGTGGGTAACTGAAACCTCAAAAGGCGAATAAGGGGATAAGTAGGGGTGGATCAGGGAGACTACAGTATTATGCCGGGAAGATCTTACCCTATTCAGGACTTTAACCACTAACCATTTCTGATGATTCACCAGCTTCTATCCCCAGCCTACATGCCTTTCTTAAGATCTCGACTCCTATGCCCAACTGTAAAAAGGGCTTTTCCCCTTCTATTTCCTACAGGCAGCTCTGATTCAATATGTCCACAGGCAGAGTTATCATATTCCTAAACCTGCTCTTCTTTATTTATGATCCACTTTCCCATCTGGTTTCCATGGTTTCAGGTACTCTTCTGCCATGTTCATAGGACACTGAGCTGCCATTAGAGTAGATGATTAGGTCTCTCTTCTCCCCTGACTGAGATGCTTGAGGGCAAAGACTAATTCTGGATGTCAGAGCTGGCTCTGTGTTTGCTATACAGTAGGCAGGCAATGAAATGTTTATTGAATGAATGAAGTAAAGAATTTTATAGAACTTCTTTCTGACCTCCCTTAGGAGGACAGTCAAAATGTCCTTGTATATAAAATATGTTCATTATAGGGATTTTGGAAAACACAAAAATTAAAATGATATATAATTTTACCATCAAGAGATGATCATTACTAATGCTTTCCACTATTTTTTTTTTTCTTTTTTCACTTCTTTTGAGAACATTGGTACCAGTATTTCCAGTTCTTCCTATACATACACAGGCATTCATGTTATACAATTGAGATCAGTGCTTAAATTGTATAAGCAATTTTGCATCCTGCTTGCTTTTTACATTATGCAATGAAAATTATCCCTATCATGAAGTATTCATTTTTTTTTTTTTTGAGACGAATTCTCGTTCTTGTTCCCCAGGCTGGAGTTCAATGGAGCGATCTCAGCTCACTGCAACCTCTGTCTCCTGGGTTCGAGCCATTTTCCTGCCTCACCCCATGAGGAGCTGGGATTACAGGTGACTGCCACCATGCCTGGCTAAATTTTACATTTTTAGTAGAGAGAGGGTTTCACCATGTTGGCGAGGCTGGTCTCAAACTCCTGACCTGAGGTGATCTGCCCACCTTGGCCTCCCAAAGTGCTGAGATTACAGGTGTGAGCCACTGCAGTTGGCCCATGAAGTTTTCTTGAAATTGTCATTTTAAATGGCTCTATAATATTCTCTTCATGGGATGTACTAATAATTATCCTACTTATCCTACTGTTGGATATTTAAAATCCCCCCCCCCCCATTTCCACATATTATGAAAATTACTTAACATCTTTAGATGGAAGTCTTTGAGTTCCTATTCCTTTAGCATAGATTCCTGAGGTTGGGCATGGTGGCTCATGCCTGTAATCTCAGCACTTTGGGAGGCCGAGGTAGGTGGATTACCTGAGGTCAGGAGTTCAAGACCAGCCTGACCAACATAGAGAAACCCTGTCTCTACTAAAAGTACAAAATTAGCTAGGCCTGGTGGCGCATGCCTGTAATTCCAGCTACTTGGAAGGCTGAGGCAGGAGAATCACCTGAACCCAAGAGGCGGAGTCTACGGTGAGCTGAGACTGCACCATTGCACTCCAGCTTGGTCAGAGTGAAACTCTGTCTTAAAAAAAAAAAAAAAAAAAGGAAAGAAAAAAGTATAGATTCCTGAAAGACAGTCTCGCCTCCCTTAGGCCTTTGTTTAAGCTCTCAGTGAGGGACTTCTAGGCCATTCTACCACATAACTGCAACCCTTCTCTCCTAATACTCCACACCCCTCTTTCCTGCTTTGTCTTTCTCCTTATTACTTATCACTATATAATAAATGATAACAGACTATGTTATACTGTTGGTCTGTCTATCCTAGTAGGACACAGGAGAGGGAATTCTGTTGATCTTACTCAGTGCTGTAACCCTACACTCAGAAGAATGTTTGGCACACAATTTCATGAATTTAAGTGATTAATACAATATTACCAAATTCCTTTTCTGAAAACCTACTTCCTCTAGGAAGATAGTACTTATTTTCTACACCCTCAATAGTACTATTTTAACTTAGAAAATCTTTGACAATTTGATGGGTGAAAAAGGTTAATGTTCTCTGATTACTCGTGAGATTTAATATTTTTTTTTTTTTTTTTTTGAGATGGAGTCTTGCTCTGTTGATCTCAGCTCACTGCAACCTCTGCTTCCTGGGTTCAAGTGATTCTCCTGCCTCAGCCTCCTGAGTAGCTGGGACTACAGGCACACACCACCACACCTAGCTAATTTTTTTTGTATTTTTAGTGGAGACAGGGTTTCACCGAGTTGGCCAGGATGTCATGATCTGCCCGCCTCAGCCTCCCAAAGTGCTGGGATTATAGGCTTGAGCCCCCGAGCCTGACCTGAGAGTTAATTTTAAAAAACGTTTATTAGTCATTTGAATCTCTTCTCAAAATTTTGTGTTGATTTTCTTGATTAAAAGCTCTTTAGAAATTAAAAATATCAATATTTTAATATTTGTTGTATTTCCCTAGTTTTTTAACTTTACATTTTAAAGTATTTACATAAAAATATACAACTTAGAGTCAAATTATTAAGATTTTCCAAGATTTTTTTTCCCAATGCTTTTTAACCCTTTCCCACATTAAGATCAGATAAGTATTCATCTGTACATTCTCTGTCAGTTTGTGGTTTCTTCTTACTCCTTTTTATTATTGTTTTGCATTTAACTTTTAAATTCATTTTGGAAAAAGATTGTTGGTTTTCCAGCAGAAGCCCTTTAAAGGTGTTAAACATTTAAAATTTTTACAATTAAAAATGTTTAAAGCAAATAGTACCAAGTTAGAGAAAAAAAATCATTTAAAAATTTTGTGCATCTGAAGAAAGAGATTGAAAACTAACTGATCCTTTCCTGCACCCACTTTGTTCAATTTTGCTGTTTATTTACACAAAATCTGGGGATAAAATGCAAAGAAAATCTTAAAGCAAGGTGACCGTCACATACCTGGACAACGTCGGCAGGCTTGTTTATATGTTCTTTAAAGATCAAGAGTGTTGGGGCGTAGACGTTGATGTTGTACTGCCTGGTCATCTCTTCCGTCCCTCTGAAACCCACGTGTACATATCCAAATGATAAATAATCTTTGTATGCAAAAGCAGTCAACTGTTAGGGCATAATAGAGAGAAAGAAAAAAAAATTAGGGCAAAGATGTAAATTACAAATCAAGTAGGCCTTTTTCACATCACTGAGCAGAGAGACGCATGCCAACTTATATAGCTCTACTAGGTCTTCCATATCCTTGTATACTTCCAGGAATTCTATGGTGTTCCATGTGCAAAAACTGTACCAACAGGTAAATACAAACAACCCTTTCTTCTTTTTCATAGTTAAGGCAAAATAATCATCTTCTTGAAATCTGTACTGGTCAGGAGGCATGGGTTTGGGGATTACCTGTACCGTAATTACATAAGATTGGCAGTGTCTATGCCACTGATTAGGACACCTTCCTCTCCCATCTCATGTCACAGTGACATGAGAGGTAGTGGGGAGTATAGGTAGGCTGGGAGTGTAGTGGGGGCATCATTCAGAGGGCAGGTCTGAAGTCAACGGGAATTGCACTCACCATGTTGTAGTGAGAACTTGGGTAGATTACATGACCACTCTAACCCTCATGATCTTGGTCTATAAAACAGGGATAGTAGCCAGGTGTGGTGGCTCATGCCTTTAATCCCAGCACTTTGGGAGGCCAAGGCAGGCAGATCACTTGAGGTCAGGAGTTAGAGATCAGCCTGGTCAACATGGTGAAAGCCCGTCTCTACTAAAATACAAAAATTAGCCGGGTGGTGTGGTGTGTGCCTGTAGTCCCAGCTACTCGGGAAGCAGAGGTGAAAGAATTGCTTGAACTGGGGAGGCGAAGGTTTCAGTGATCCTAGATCACGATGCTGCCCTCCAGCATGGGCGACAAAGTGAGACTTAGTCTCAAGAAGAAACAGGGATAGTAACTCTATCACTGGGTTCTTCTGAGGATTAAATGATGTGTGCATAGAAAGCACTAGCACAGTAACTGGCATCAGTAGGCGCTCAGTGTATAATAGTGAAGTAAAATTTCTGGTCTTCAAACATTTCTCATGGAATAAACTGTTTCTTACAATAAAGACAAATAGGCTGTAAGTTCCAACTCAGAGATTATACTTTCTGCTAAAAAAAAAAAAAAAAAAAGAAAGGAAAGGAAAGGAAAAGAAAAGAAAGAAAAGAAAAAAAGAAAAGAAAAGAGAAAAGAAAAGAAAAGAAACCATTACCCCAGCATAGAGAGTACCTTGTATAACAGTGGCACAACGGGCATTTGGTCAAACAGAAGGACATGAGGCTTATTCTCTTGTTGCCAGCCAGAGAGGAATCTGATATAATTTTTATTTGTAACCTTAAATTGAAAATAGAATGTTAGTCTCAATATTTAACAACTGTATCATACTCCAGTCAGGAGAAAATAAATAAGTATAAAAGATTACAAAAAATAAAAATGCAGACAACTAATCTTTTTGTCTTCATTTGGCTAAAACTATTAAAAGAATGGAGATATTGATTTCATATTTTAACTCTTACAGACTAAAATCATAATCCTGTCTGAAATAATTACTGACCCTATTATAAAAACTGAACTTCCAGAATTGGTTCTTGCTTAATTATAGAGTATACTTCTTAATCTACTAGCCAGCAGAAGATAATGCAACACTGGCCCTTTCAATACCTACCTACCTACCTATCAATCAATCATCTATCTGTCTATCTTGCCTAAGTCTCCCAGCTTGCCCCTCATCCCTTTTTTTCTGAGACAGGGTCTTGCTCTGTTGCCCAGGCTAGAGGGCAATGGCATGATCATGGCTCATTGCACCTTCAACCTCCCAAACCTCCCAGAGTCAATCCTCCCACCTCAGCCTCCTGAATAGCTGGGACTACAGGCACATGGCTTGATGCCTGGCTAATTTTTATATTTTTTGTAGAGATCAGGTCTCAGTATGTTGCCCAGGCTGGTCTTGAACTTCTGGGCTCAAGCAATCCTCACACCTCAGCCCCCCAAAGTGCTGGGATTACAGGCATGAGCCACCACTCTAGGCCAGCTTACTCTTTTTAAATGGTTTAAATAAAAATAAGGTGATCCACCCCCTCTATGCATTATATAATTTCATTTATTGTTATCTGAATTGCTACTTTCCTCCGTTGACATCTTAAAATATTCCTACTGAGGAACAAATGAAAAACATGAATAAATTTTCTAGCTAGAAATTTTTCATAGTCGTTAAAAAAGTTGCTTTCCATACTGCATCTAGAATGATTTATATAAAACCCACATTTGATCATTTCACTCCTCTGCTCAAAACCCTACAATAGCTCATCACCTGCAGGCCAAGGCTCAAGTTCCTTCAAGGGGCATGGAGGTGCTGTGAGGCCCTCACAGGGCGATTCCTCATAACCTTTCTAACCCCTTCCTCTGCTGCTCACCAATGAACACTTCTTACAAAGCAGGCTATTTCATGTCTCCAGATTTCTGCCTGCCTGCAACTCACTCCCTCCTTCTCTCTCCTCACCTGGCAAATCCAGTCCAAGGGTCACTTCTGCCAGGGAGCCTTTCCCAACTCATTAGGATGGACTCCAACATACTGGAAATAACCACCCGTGAGCTTGGGAGCTGCTTGAAATGGCCACTTAATCTATGCCAGGCACAGAACAGATATTTTATATACATGTTTGAGGATCCATCAGACAATCTATCATCATTTTAGAAGCCTACAATACAGTTAAGTCCAACAAATATTTCTTCTATAGATAATGATCCCAGCAGGACAGTCTAGGGATAGTACATGCAGAAATATGATGAAAATTTTCTATGTTCACTCTCCCTGGTATTGTTAAAGGAATGAATTATTTAAAGCAAAATGAGAGTCCTTTCCTAATTATTTTGATCCCTAACTTAAGATATTGAAAAAAATACATTAGGTGCTTAAATATGGAAATTATAAACTAATGTAAACTTTGTCTGGCTTCAACCTTTTCTTTGTGAAATTCATTCATATTATTGTTGCTTTAAGTTTCTAAAGTTTCAAAAATAATATTTGATTTCATGGAATCTGGTATTTTCCATAGACATGATCATTAAACATATAACCAAATATAATTAACTTTGAATAAAGACAAATATCTTCACATTAACAAATTTATGAGCTGGAAAGAAATCCCTAATTCTTGGCTGGGCGAGGTGGCTCATGCCTGTAATCCCAGCACTTCAGGAGGCCGAGGTGGCTCATGCCTGTAATCCCAGCACTTCAGGAGGCCGAGGTGGGTGGATCACCTGAGGTCAGGAGTTCAAGACCAGCCTGGCCAACGTGACAAAATCCCATCTCTACTAAATATACAAAAATTAGCCAGGCGTGGTGGCAGGCACCACTAATCCCAGCTACTGGGAGGCTGAGGCAGGAGAATCACTTGAACCCAGGAGGTGGAGGTTGCAGTGAGCCAAGATCGTGCCAAGAGCGAGACTCCATCTCAAAAAAAAAAAAGAAAAGAAATTCCTGACACTTTCTACCATGTGATATAATTTTTTTGTTTAGAAAATAGGCACTGTCATTTTAGGCTCAAATTCCCCTGACAGTGTAAGATCTGCAAGATGGTTATTAAGAGGAATTAATTCTTTCAGTCTCTGTACTTCATCTGTTTCAATTTTTAGTCTCCTACAGACTTCACTTAAATGATTTCGAGTAATTAATTAATTAATATGTCTTGCCTTCCTCATAATGAAATTCAGGTTTGAGAGGACCATAGATAATGTTCTGGGCAATTAGCAGTCCTGTGTGCCTCTTAAACCACTTCTTAGCCATGTTTTCCTTGACAGATACTTACTCTCTCCACCAAGTTCCCTGGAAGAAGACTTTCTACAAATTGTCGCAGATTCTCACGGACAACTGCATTGTGGAAGAAGGAGATTTTCCCATTAATGATTCCCAGGATAGAGGGTGTGCTGTGTGCCCCCAGGTGATGGGCCAGGCGTCTCTCATACCCAGCATGGACCACGCCAATTCCCACACCTGAAAAGAATGGAAGATACAAGTGAAGCCTTTTTATGTCTCCATCGCAGCTGGAAAAAGTGCTACGTAATTTTTTGGTGTGAAATTGAAATCCCGACCTCATAGAAGATGTCTTTCCTAATAGACTGTCTGGCATTCTTTCACTGCTGGAATTCTAGACTGGCTCAGTTTTTCTGCAGAGCAATCTGGCAATATGTAAGAAAAGTTACAAATGCGTGTGTATGTGTGGGTAAACATATACATAAAGTGGGATCATCTGATACTTATTTCACTTAATACTTGAATAGCTTTTCTTGTTCTTTCATTCAACCAATATATTTGGAGGGCCACCTGCTGCTACCACTGGAGCCACATTCAATATTAAAGGCCGATAAATGTACATTTTCTTTTGGATGTCTACTAGATTTTTTGGCTTAACATTTCCAAAAACGCACCCCTGATCCCCTCCCACAGACCGGTCCCACCCACATCTTTGCCATTTCAGTTGATGACGGCTCCATCCTTCCAGTTACTCTGGCCAAAAACCATCTTTGGCTTCTCGTATCAGTTGCACCCCACATCCAATCTGTCAGCAAGTCTTGTTGGTTTTCTCTTCAGAATATGTCCAGAATTCAACTGTTTTTCATCACTTTCATTATATGCCCTGCTCTGAGACATCATTATCTCTCCTGCCTATGTTGCTGTAATAATATCCTAAATGCTCTCCCCCTATTTCTCCATGTCTCCTGACAGTCTGTTCTTAACATAGCAGCCAGGCTGTTCCTTCTAAAACATAAAAATGGATCACATCACTCCTCTGCCCAAACCCTGCAAAGACCCATTTCAGTTGGAATAAAATGCACAATCCTCACAGAGGCCAACAAGCCCCTTTGTGTTCGGCCCTGCTTCCCCATGCCCTCTTTCTTCTCCCACTCCTCCATCAGCCTGCTCCAGTCCCCAGCGTCCTTGCTGTGATCTGAGGACATGGATGTTCCTGCCTCAGGGCCTTGGCACTGGCTGTTCCTTCAGCCTGAAATGTGTATCTCCCCAACTTCTGCATAGCTGACTTCTTCACCAACTTCAAGTCCTTCTGAATGTGGCCTACCTTGGCACCATATTTAAAATATGGCCCATTGGGCCACACACACAACCTGCTCACTTTCACTTTTTTCCCACAGTGTTTACCATCTTCTTCTCCTTTTTTTTTTTATTGACCCCAACCCAGGCAGTGCTGAAGAAAGCATTTACCATCTTCTAATGTCCCACTCACTTTCCTTCTGTCAATTGTTTATTGTCTGTCTCCCCTTCTAGAACGTAAGCCTCAGGAAGGCAGGGACCCCTGCGTATCCCCAACACCAGACCAGAGCCTGGCACATAGTAGAAACTCACTGGGCCATCAATCTATTTAACCCATTCTTTATTGTTGCACATTGAAGTTATGAGAGAGGAAAAACCAAACTGTTTTTCCTCCTCACACTCAACATACTACTTTCCCTGACACTCAGTGTTTAAGAGGTGGGGTCTCACTGTGTTGCCCAGGCTGGTCTCAAACTCCTGGGTTCAAGCAATCTTTCTGTCTCAGCCACCCAAGTAGCTGGGATTCCAGGCACGTGCCACTATGCCCAGCTCAATGCCTCACTTCTGACATCCGATGCTATGGGGTTGGGGGTTCCCCATAAATCCTCCAGCAGGCATTAACTGGGTATCAACTCAATTCTGACACTATCTACCCAGAGACAGCATCAGGTCCCACCAAGTTGAGGGTTCAGTCCCACAAGGCTGCTCCCACTTTAGGCGCCAGAAGTCCCAAGTTGTGTCCTGTATGTTTGACTAACTGGCTATAAATCAAAGGGTCCCACAAGTCCCTCCTTGGGTTCAATTAATTTGCTAGAGCTGCTCACAAAACTCAGGGGAACAATCCTTATGTTTGTCCATTAGGTATAAGGGCTATTACAAAGGAGAAGATCAGCCAGAAGAAAGAGAGGCACATGGCTAGGTATATGGAAGTCGGGGAGCATCCCTGCCCTCCCAGGGCTTGTCACCCTCTGGGCAACTTCACGTGTTCAGCCACCTGGGAACTCTCAAACCCAGTAGTTCATGGATGAAATATACATATATATATGTTCATTTTTTTTTGCCCAGCAAATGTGAGGGTAGGACACTCCAGGCGAGGCTCCATACCCAAATGCCTCTCCCATGGGGGAGGATGCCTGACCCCTCTACTGTAGGCTCAGCTGAGGGGAGGTAGAGTAGGCTGGGCCCACTCCCCAGGAAACCGAGCCAGAGTTCAGGGATTTTTGTGAAGGCTTCATCATGCAGGCATGATCAATTATTAACTCAATCTCCAGCTCCTCTCCTCTTTCTGGAGGATGAGGGTGAAAACTTTCAAACTTCTAATCATGGTTTGGTCTTTCTGGTGACCAGTTCCCACACGGGGGCCCGCACAGAATTGCCTCAGTAGAACAAAAGATGCTGCCATGTGGCAGGAAATTCCAAGGATCAGGAGCTCCATGTCAGGAATCAAGAGTCAAGAGCAAATGTGAGAGCAAAAGATTTTCTTAGCACCCCTACTCATTAGGCAATCTCAAGGGTTTTAGGATACCTGTGCCAGGAGGCGGGAATGAACACCAAAATATACATACATTTCTTATCACAAAGCATAATATCAAAAGTTGCTTTTGGCCTAATTCTTAACACTATAAGGAATGTTGACAGGCATACTTGTACATCTTTGTATACACATCTTTGTGCTCTTGTGTGCTTATTTTCTAATTAGTAAATTCCTAAAATGAAATTGCTGAGTAAATGGAGGGATCCCAAACTTAATGCTTTAAAATTGCTGGGCAGACTAAATGAAGCTATCTGCAGGCTACCAGACCGTGACTGCTGCAGTCTCTCAATGGCAGGAAAGGAGGAACCTTAGGTGTTATACAGCCCATTTCCCTCATTTTACAGATACAGAGAGAGGATTCAGAGAGGTAAAGTGACTTATCCCAGGTTACACAGCTGACAAAATTGCAGAACAAGAATCCAAACTGGATTCTTGGCTCTTCTCTAGAGCCAAGTACAGTATACTATCGTCTCACATCACAGCCGTTAAAAATAACTGTGGAAGAATCTCAATAAATGGAAGTGCACAGAGAATTATCTGAGCAGAAGAAAGAAAAAGAACATAACAGGCATATACACTGGGAGATTTGGTCATTTGTAAAGACAGAAGAGACATCACCTAGGGAGGCCAAGTGGCTATAAGACAAAGGCCCAAGGGAGGGATTATCATTTCCTGAGTGCTATGTTAGGTATCATGCCTACAGCTTTATAGACATCATACTTTTCATACTCGCAACCACTCTGCATGGTAAGTATTGCTATCTTTATGGATGAGGAAACTGAAGGTCAGATTCCTGGGTCCATATCCAACACTGATGCTTATGGGTAGTGTAATACTGAATTAGTTCCTTAACCTTCAATGCCTTAGCTTCCTCATCTGTAAAGCAGGGATAAAAATAGTCTCTTCTTCATTGAGTTGCTTTGGGGACAAAGATAATGCACAGAAAGCATTTACCACAATGCAAGGGAGCAGAAATGTTCAGTAAAAAGTATTATTATTATATATCCTTTGTTGTCAAATACAGTAATTGGCACATGAAAGTTGACTGAGAAAAAGGTTCCAAATGAAAATATCTGTTTCATGGGCAAGGTGTTAGAAAACACAAAATGAACGTCTTGTCATCTTTTGTCTACTCCTTCAGCACTACATTATTCCATACTTACAAATGTGAGGTCAGTGTTCTCTGTGTATGTATTTTCTCTTTAACTAAATGGTGAGCTCAAGGTTAGGGGTGGTGCTAATTCTGGGCCCTCCTCCACAGCACACTTTCCTATAAACATTGGATGCTTTTGCACACTAGTTTTTTACCAGATTGTGTGACTGAAGATTCCTCAGCTGACTTCCAACCCTCTTCAGGGCTCAGCTCACAATAAGTCAAAAAATTGGCACTTAGGTGTCACAGAGTTGAAGAAAGCAATCTAATACATTTAAGAAAGATTTTCAAAAAGGTTTATAGAACAGGTGATTAAAAAAATTTGCTTTGGGGCTGGATGCAGTGGCTCATGCCTGTAATTCCAGCACACTGGAAAGTCATGGCTGGCGGATCACTTGAAGTCAGGAGTTCAGAACCAGCCTGGCCAACATGGCGAAACCCTGTGTCTACTAAAAGTACAAAAATTAGCTGGGTGTGATGATGGGCGCCTGTAATCCCAGCTACTCGGGAGGTTGAGGCAGAAGAATCGCTTGAACCTGGGAGGTGGAGGTTGCAATGAGCTGAGATTGCACTACTGCACTCCAGCCTGGGCAACAGAGAGAGACTCTATCTTAAAAAAAAAAGTCATCTATGTAATGAATAAAATTATCTTACCCAATTCTTCCAGTTCTTGAACAACTTCTTTCCACACAGGCTCGATATGAATACAGCTAAAGCACCAATCTGAGGTGATCTTAATGAGGTAGGGTTTCTTGAAGCTATCTGGAACCACTTCATTCACATAATGTGAAAAATGCAATAAATACTTTTCATCAATTGAGTCCCGCCGTTCAGAATTAAAAGGGAAGTGAAAAAATGATTCATCAAAATAAAAATTTTCATGGAAATGGCGGAAGCGATACTCTCGCTGCTGTTGCTGCTTCTGGTAGCCCTGGTTCTCTCCAGCATCTCCATATTGATCATAATTTGATCTCTTTTCTTCATTTGAAAGAATCTATAAAGGAAGGAAAAAAGAAATCTAAACAACAGGCAAAAACATTCACCCAGAAGACTTTTCTGTAAGCAGCTTGGAAGACACAGGAAGAAAATAAATGCAAAAATTATGCCACGATTGAGAGGCCTAGGTTTGGAGGATTCCTTGAGGCCAGGAGTTCAAGACCAGCCTGGGCCACACAGCACGACATTGCTACAAAAGGAAAAAAAAATCGGCCAGGCATGGTGATGGGTGCCTATAGTTGTAGCTACTTGGGAGGGTGAAGTGGGTGGGAGATTGCTTGAGCCCAGGAGTTCATGGCTGTGGGTGAGCTGTGATTGCATCACTGTACTCCAGCCTGGATGACAGAGACAGACTGTCTCTTAAGAAAAGAAAAGAGATTATTACATAATTAGATATTCTTTTTCTTTTTGAGACAGGGTCTTGCTTTGTCACCCAGGCTGGAGTGAAGTGGCGTGATCACAGCTCTCTGTAGCCTCCACCTCCCAGGCTCAACCTTCCACCTCAGCCTCCTGAGTAGCTGGGACCACCAGTACAAGCCACCACACCAGGCTAATTTTTGTATTTTTGTGGAGATGAAGTTTCGTCATGTTGCCTAGGCTGGTCTTGAATTCCCGAGCTTAAGCGATCCGCATGCCTCAGCCTCCCCAGGTGCTGGCATTACAGGGTGCCACTGCATCCAGCCGATTAGATATTCTAAATGCAGTCACTCAAAAGAATGAGAAACTCTTCTTTCACTAGAGAAACATTAAAGAACATTCAAGATGGAAATTGTTCAGTTTAGATAGTTATGCTCATCTTGGCACTAAAGATTTCAAACTACCACAACAGAAACACTTCAGAAAAACAAACAAAACATAACGTTGATCACCAGGGCTCAATCACAAGAAAACTGACCTGGTCATACCTGATGAGTTGGACTAATTCAAACCAAGATAAGAAAAATTATGAACACCAAAAAAGTAGCTATAGTCTAGTGCTTTGTATGTTAGTTGACTTTGTTTTACTTAAAATAACTTTGATCCAGCCAAACTGAGCTTCATAAGTGAAGGAAAAATAAAATCCTTTGTGAATCAGCAAGTACTCAGAGATTTCATCACTACCAGGCCTGCTTTACAAGAGCTCCTGAAAGAGGCACTACACATAGAAAGGAACAACCAGTACCAGCCACTCCAAAAGCATAACAAATGGTAAAGAGCAGCAACACAATGAAAGATCTG
>PVKP010033105.1:0-25294 GCA_004027715.1 Plecturocebus donacophilus | reverse complement strand
TATGTGGTGAATTACATTTATAGACTTGCGTATGTTGAACCAGCCTTGCATCCCCGGGATGAATCCTACTTGATCATGGTGGATAAGCTTTTTGATGTGCTGTTGCAATCGGCTTGCCAGTATTTTATTGAAGATTTTTGCATCTATGTTCATCATGGATATTGGCCTGAAGTTTTCTTTTCTTGTTGAGTCTCTGCTGAGTTTTGGTATCAGGATGATGTTGGTCTCATAAAATGATCTGGGAAGGATCTGCTCTTTTTGGATTATTTGGAATAGTTTCAGAAGGAATGGTACCAGCTTCTCTTTGTATGTCTGGTAGAATTTGGCTGTGAACCCATCTGGACCTGGGCTTTTTTTGGGTGGTAGGCTCTTAATTGCTGCCTCAACTTCTGACATTGTTATTGGTCTATTCAGGGTTTTGACTTCTTCTTGGTTTAGACTTGGGAGGAGGCAAGTGTCCAGGAATTTATCCATTTCTTCCAGGTTTACTAGTTTATGTGCATAGAGTTGTTTGTAATAATCTCCAATGATGGTTTGAATTTCTGTGGAATCTGTGGTGATATCCCCTTTATCGTTTTTTATTGCATCTATTTGTTTTTTCTCTCTTTTCTTTTTTATTAATCTGGCTAGTGGTCTGTCTATTTTGTTGATCTTTTCGGAAAACCAGCTCCTGGATTTATTGATTTTTTGAAGGGTTTTTTGTATCTCTATCTCCTTCAGTTCCGCTCTGATCTTAGTTATTTCTTGTCTTCTGCTAGGTTTTGAGATTTTTTGATCTTGCTCCTCTAGCTCTTTCAATTTTGACGATAGGATGTCAATTTTAGATCTCTCCTTGTTTCTCATGTGGGCACTTATTGCTATATATTTTTCTCTAGAGACTGCTTTAAATGTGTCCCAGAGATTCTGCTATGTTGTGTCCTCATTCTCATTGGTTTTGAAGAACATCTTTATTTCTGCCTTCATTTCATTGTTTATCCAGTCAACATTCAAGAGCCAGTTGTTCAGTTTCCATGAAGCTGTGTGATTCTGAGTTAGTTTCTGAATTCTGAATTCAAATTTGATTGCACTGTGGCCTGAGAGACTGTTTGTATGATTTCTGTTCTTTTGCATTTGCTGAGCAGTGATTTACTTCCAATTATGTGGTCAGTTTTAGAGTAGGTGTGTTGTGGTGCTGAGAAGAATGTATATTCTGTGGATTTGGGGTGGAAAGTTCTGTAAATGTCTATTAGGTTTGCTTGTTCCAGGTCTGAGTTCAAGTCCTGGATATCCTTGTTAATTTTCTGTCTGGTTTATCTGTCTAATATTCACAATGGGGTGTTAAAGTCTCCCACTATTATTGTGTGGGAGTCTAAGTCTCTTTGTAAGTCATTAAGAACTTGCCTTATGTTTCTGGGTGTTCCTGTATTGGGTGCATGTATATTTAGGACTGTTAGCTCTTCTTGTTGCATTGGTCCTTTTACCATTATATAATGTCCTTTTTGTCTCTTTTGATCTTTGTTGGTTTAAAGTCTATTTCATCAGAGATGAGAATTGCAACTCCTGCTTTCTTTTGCTCTCCATTTGCTTGGTAAATCTTCCTCCATCCCTTTATTTTGAGCCTTTGTGAATCCGGGATACAGCACACTGATGGGTTTTGGCTTTTTATCCAATTTGCCACTCTGTGTCTTTTGATTGGGACATTTAGTCCATTTACATTTAGAGTTAATGTTGTTATGTGTGAATTTGGTACTGCCATTTTGATGCTAGCTAGCTGTTTTGCCCAGCCAGCTGGGCAAATTAGTCGATGCAGATTCTTCACTGTATTGATGCTCTTTATCATTTGATATGTTTTTGGAGTGGCTGGTACTGGTTGTTCCTTTCTATGTGTAGTGCCTCTTTCAGGAGCTCTTGTAAAGCAGACCTGGTAGTGATGAAATCTCTGAGTACTTTCAGGTTCACAAAGGATTTTATTTTTCCTTCACTTATGAAGCTTAGTTTGGCTGGAGATGAAATTCTGGGTTGAAAGTTCTTTTCTTTAATGATGTTGAATATTGGCCCCCACTGTCTTCTGGCTTGTAGGGTTTCTGCTGAGAAATCTGCTGTGAGTCTGATGGGCTTCCCTTTGTGGGTAACCCGACCTTTCTCTCTGGCTGCCCTTAGCATTTTCTCCTTCATTTCAACCCTGGTCAATCTGACAATTATGTGCCTTGGGATTGCTCTTCTTGAAGAATATCTTTGTGGTATTCTCTGTATTTCCTGGATTTGAATGTTGGCCTCCCTTGCTAGGTTGGGGAAGTTTTCCTGGATGATACCCTGAAGAGTATTTTCCAGCTTGGATTCATTCTCTTTGTCACATTCAGGTACACCTATCAAACATAGATTAGGTCTTTTCACATAGTCCCATATTTCTTGGAGACTTTTTTCATTCCTTTTTACCCTTTTTTCTCTAAACTTGCCTTCTCGTTTTGTTTCATTGAGTTGATCTTCGACCTCTGATATCCTTTCTTCTGCTTGGTCAATTCGGCTGTTGAAACTTGTGCATGCTTCATGATGTTCTCGTGTTGTGTTTTTCAGCTCCACCAATTCACTTATATTCCTAAGTTGTCCATTCTCGTTAGCATTTTGTCAAATCTTTTTTTCAAAGTTCTTAGCTTCTTTGCATTGGGTTAGAACATGTTCTTTTAGCTCACAGAAGTTTCTTATTACCCACCTTCTGAAGCCTGATTCTGTCATTTCATCACGTTCATTCTCCGTCCAGCCTTGTTTCCTTGCTGGTGAGGAGTTGTGATCCCTTGTAGGAGGAGAGGTGCTCTGGTTTGTGTGTTTTCATTCTTTTTGCACTAGTTTCTTCCCATCTTTGTGGATTTATCCACCTGTCATCTTTGTAGTTGTTGACTTTCAGATTGGTTCTCTGAGTGGATGTCCAGTTTGTTGATGATGAAGTTATTTCTATTTCTTAGTTTTCCTTCTAACAGTCTGGCCCCTCTGCTATAGGACTGCTGAGGTCCACTCTAAACCCTGCTTGCCTGGGGATCACCTGCAGCAGCTGCAGAACAGTAAGGGTTGCTACCAGTTTCTTCTTCTGCTATCTTTGTCCCAGAAACATACCCACCAAATGTCAGTCTGATCTTTCATTTATGAGGTGACTCTTTGGATATACAGGGGTCAGGGAGCTGCTTGAGGAGACAGTCTGTCCTTTATAGGAGCTCAAGTGCTGAGTTGTTAGCTCCGTTGTTCATTCAGAGTTGCTGGGTGTAAGGCTGGTTGCCTTGCTGGGAGCTCGGACACACCCCTCCCTTTTTTCCCCTTTTACAAGCCCCGAGCAAGCTCAACATGCTCGGGCATGTTCCCTTCTCCCTTGCTCGCACAGCCTGGTTTTCTCTTAAAGAGCCCAGTATGCAAACAAAGTGCTGCAACCATAGCTTGTTAATAACCTATAGCAGCTAAGCCCTAACAACCAATAGCAGCTAAGCCTTAACAACCAATAGCAGCTAAGCTTTAACAACCAATAGCAGTCGAGCTTTAACAACCAATAGCAGGCAAGTAATTCCAACCAATAACAAGCCAACTCCTAGGTCAAGGCTTGTAACTCACTCAATAGCAGTCTTGCTCTCCCTCAACCAATCGAGCTGTTTCACTCCCTATAAAACCCCCTGTCTGAGAGGAGTCTGTGCAACTTCTCTGGCCCCTCCTGTTCAGACCGCAGAGCCTCACCCGGGAGCCTGAATAAATTCCCTTGCATTGGATTATCTTGGTGCTGGCCTCAGTTTCTTCGCTTTATCCTCGGAAACAAACCTTACACTGGGCAGGTACGTTTAAGTCTGCTGCAGCAGAACTCATAAACCCCTTTTTTTTTCCCCAGGTGTTCTGTCCCAGAGAGTTAGCGCTTTATTTATGAGTTTCCGCTGTGCTGCTGCCTTTTTTTCAGGGCTGCCCTGCCCAGCAAGGAGGCAGCCTAGTCACTTTCTAACTGCAGAGGCTGTGCTGAGCTGCTGTGGGCTCCACCCAGCTGCCATGTTAAGTTCCCTGCAGTCCTGTTTAAATGTGTGTAATTAGAACTGCCTTGGCAATAGTGGCCCACCTCTGTAATGGCGGGTTGTCTTGGCAATGACGGGTTGCCTCGGCAACGGCAGGCTGCCTCCGCAATGGCGGACTACCTCCATAGGAATGCCTCGGTAATGGCAGACACCCCTCCCCCACAGACCTGGACCATCCCGGATTCAGCTGTGCATGCTTGCTGTGAAACTCTCAACTGAGGATTTCCAATTGCTGTTTTAGCCAAGCCTGATCACCTGGCTCGCTGCCTCAGAGCCTTTCGTTTTTTAGTTGAATGGTTGACTCTCTCCCAGGTGTTCCAGTCGCCTGTTGAAAAGGCACTGGGATCTGTGTGATTTCCCTTGCGGTGACACACTGCCCTGGCTGAAATAGCTGCGCTGAGATTCGTGGTGCTTTTTTGCATGGGAATCTCCTGGGCTGGCTCCCTGATTCAGTCCCCTTTTTAATCTGCTTTCCCGTAGCTCCACTCGCCAGTTAAAAGGGCACCCAGAGCAGTGTATTTTGTATGGAGAACTGCAGGCAAAACAGCCACGCTGGCCAAAGCAGCCACACTGGCAACCCGTGGGGCTCCTCCACCTGGGAATCTCCTGGTCTGTGGGTAATAAAAATCTGTCTGGAAATGCAGCGTCCACTCACCCTCTGCACTTTCACTGGGAGCTGCAATCCTGAGCTGCTCCTAATCGGCCATCTTGGAGAGTCACATGACTTTTTATGATACTGATGAATTTATTTTACATAGTACAATCATCAATTTTTTTCCACTTAACCTTATTACAGCTTCCTATGATCTTAAACCACCTTATAAATAATTTTCTTACATTTCCTCTACTATTTAGATAATTTTAGGACATGACATTATTTAAGTGCTGAAAGAAAAACTGTTAGTCTAGAATAGTAAATCCAACAAAATTATTCTTCAGACATAAACAAGAAATATTTTCTAAGACAAAAGCTGAGGAATTTCATCAACACCAGACCTATGTCACAAGCAATGCTAAAGAAAGGAAATAATGTTACTGAGCAAGAAGAAATCACCTGAAATTACAAAATTCACTGTTAATAGTAAATACACAGAAAAACACAGAGTATTATAACACTGTAATTGTGTTGTATGAATGAATCATATGTTGAGTAGAAAGACTAAAAGATAAACTTTCTAAATATATAAACTACAATATCATTTAAAGTCCTAGACAGTACAATAAGTTATAAACAGAAACAACAGAAAGTTAAAATTGTGAGTACTAAGATAAAGTATAGAGTTTTTATTAGTTTTCTCTTTGCTTGTTTGTTTATGCAGTCTTTGTTAAGTTGCCATCAGCTTAACTTAATCACTTATAAGGTATTTGCAAGACTCATGGTAACCTCAAATCAAAAAACATACAACAGATACACAAAAAATAAAAAGTAAGAAATTTAAAGCATACCATCAGAGAAAATTACCACCACTAAAAGTAAGTCAAGAAGGAAAAGAAGAAAGAGAAGACCAAAAAACAACCACTAAACAAATAACAAAATGGCAGGAGTAAGTCTTTACTTATTAATAATAACATTGAATGTAAATAGACTAAATTTTCCAATCAAAAGGTATATCATGGCTGAATAATTTTTTTAAAAAAGGCCCAAAGATCTTATGCCTACAAGAAACATACCTCACCTGCAAACACAGGCTGGGAAAAGAGATAGAAAAAGACATTTTATGCAAAGGGAAACCAAAAACAAGAGGGGTTGGTATACTTATATCAGATAAAATAGATTTTAAAACTAAAACTATAAAAAGAGACAAAAGAGGTCATTATATAATAAGGTGGTCAATCCAGCAACAGGATATAATAATTGAAAATATATATGCATCCAATATTGGAGAACCCAAATACATAAAGCAAATGTTTTTTGACCTAAGGAGAGAGACAGGTTCTAATACAATAATAGCTGGAGATTTTAACACCCCACTTTCAGCATTAGACAGATCAACTAGATAGAAAGTCAACAAAGAATCATCAGACTTAATCTGCATTATAGATCAAAGGGATCTAATAAATATTTGAGTAATTTTTTATCCAATGGCTGCAAAATACATATTATTCTCCTCAGCACATGGATTATTCTCAAAGACATAGCACATTTTAGGCCACAAAACAAGTGTTAAAATATTCAAGAGAATTTAAATTGTATCAGTCTTCTTTTCTGACGACAATGAAATACAACTAAAAATCAATAATAAGAATATTGGAAACTATACAAATACATGCAAATTAAACAATATGCTATGAATGGCTAGTGAGTCAATTAAGTAAGTAAGAATGAAATTAAAACATTTCTTAAAACAAATGATAATAGAAACACAACATACAAAGGCTATGGAATACAGAAAAAGCAGTACTAAGAGGAAAATGTATAGCTATAAGTGCCTACAAGAAAAAAATAGAAAAACTTGAAATAAATATAATTATCTAATTTAAAAAACTAGGAAAGCAAGAAAAAAACAAACCCGGGGGAGGATCCAAGATGGCCAAATAGGAACAGCTCCGGAGTGCAATTCCCAGCAAGAACAACACAAAGGGTGAGTACTCACTGCATTTCCAAACAAGTTTTTACTGCCCACAGACCAGGAGATTCCCAGGCTGAAAAGCATCATGAGTTTTCAGCACAGCTAGTGCCGTGAGTTGGCACACAGAAACTCACACAAATCTGGGTCGCCGTTTCAACTGGTGCCTGGAACGCCTGGGAAACAGAGCTGCCTATTTAACCGAAAGGGAGGGGCTGAGACAGGGAACCAGGTGATTTGGCTCGGCAGGTACCATCCCCACAAAACAAGCAATCTGAAATGCTCTGGAGTGAGAGTTCTGCAGCAAGTGCAGCTGGACCCTAGACAGTCCAGCTCAGTGGGGGGAAGGGCGTCTGCTGCTACTGAGGCAGTCTGCCAATACTGAGGCAGTTCACACAGCACCTGGGCAGAGCCTGCGGCAGCTCAGCAACACCTCTGCTGGCAGACCGTGACTAGACTACTCTGTGAGGGGCAGGACATCTATGAAAAAAGGCAGCAGCATGACAGGAACTTATAAATAAAGCTGACCTTTCTAGGACAGAGCACCTGGGAAAAGGGGCAGTTAGGAGTTCCACTGCAGCAGACTTAAAAGTACCTGCACAGCAGCTCTGCACAGAACAACAGAGCTCCCACCACAGCATGTAGTCTCCTATAAGGGACAGGCTGTCTCCTCAAGCAACTCCCTGAACCCCCATACCCAAAGAGACACCTCATAAAGGAGAGCTCAGGCTGACATCCAGCGAGTACCCTTCAGGGACAAAGATAACAGAAGAAGAAACCAGCAGCAATGCTTACTGTTCTGCGGACCCCATGGGTGATCCCCAGGCTAGCAGGATCAGGAGTGGAACTCCAGCAGTCCTGCAGCAGAGGGGCCTGTTAGAAGGAAAACTAAGAAACAGAAAGAAATAGCTTCAACATCAACAAAAAGGACATCCACTCAGAGACAGCATCCGAAAGTCACCAACTACAAAGATCACAGGTAGATAAAGTGAGTAAGATGGGAAGAAACCAGAGCAAAAAGGATAAAAACACCAAAAACCAGAATGCCTCTCCTCTTCCAAGGGCTCACAACTCCTCACCAGCAAGGGATCAAAGATGGATGGAGAATGAATCTGATGAATTGACATAAACAGACTTCAGAAGGTGGGTAATAACAAACTTCTCAGAGCTAAAAGAACACGTGCTAACCCAATGCAAAGAAACTAAGAACCTAGAAAAAAAGTTAGATGAGATGCTCACTAGAATAACCAGCTTAGAGAAGAATATAAACGACTTGATGGAGCTGAAAACACAGCATGAGAACTTCATGAAGCATACACAAGTTTCAACAGCCAAATTGACCAAGCAGAATAAAGGATATTAGAGATTGAAGATCAACTCAATGAAATAAAATGAGAGGGCAAGAATAGAGGAAAAAAAAGAGTGAAAAAACATGAACAAAGCGTCCAAGGAATGTGGGATTATGTGGAAAGACCTAATCTACGTTTGATAGGTGTTCCTGAATGTGATGGAGAGAATGAATCCAAGCTAGAAAACACTCTTCAGGGCATTATCCAGGAGAACTTCCCCAACCTAGAAAGGCAGGCCACCATATAAGACCAGGAAATACAGAAAACACCACAAAGATATTCCTCAAGAAGAGCAACCACAAGGCACATAATTGTCAGATTCACCAGGGTTGAAATGAAGGAAAAAATGCTAAGGGCAGCCAGAGAGAAAGATCAGGTTACCCACAAAGGGAAGCCCATCAGACTCACAGCGGATCTCTCCACAGAAACCCTACAAACCTGAAGAGAGTGGGGGCAATATTTAACATCCTTAAAGTAAAGAACTTTCAACCTAGAATTTCATATCCAGCCAAACTAAGCTTCATAAGTGAAGGAGAAATAAAATCCTTTATGGACAAGCAATTGCTGAGAGATTTCATCACCACCAGGCCAGCCTTACAAGAGCTCCTGAGAGAAGCACTAAACAAAGAAAGGAACAGCCAGTACCAGCCACTCCAAAAACATACCAAATGGTAAAGACGATTGACATAATAAAGAAAATGAGTCAACTAATGGGCAAAATATCCAGATAGAATCAAAATGGCAGGATCATATTCACACATAACAATATTAACCTTAAATGTAAATGGGCTAAATGCCCCAACCAGAAGACACAGACTGGCAAATTGGATAAAAAGTCCAGACCCATAGGTGTGCTGTATTCAGAAAACCCATCTGACTTGCAAGGACACACATTGGCTAAAAACGAAGTGCTGGAGGAAGATTTATCAAGCAAATGGAGAGCAAAAAAAAAACCAAGAGTTGCAATCCTAGTCTCTTATAAAATCAACTTTAAACCAAGAAAAGTCAAAAGAGACAAGGGCATTGCATAATGGCAAAAGGATCAATGCATCAAGAAGAGCTAATGATCGTAAATATATACACACCCAATACAGGAGCATGCAGGAACATAAAGCAAGTTCTTAACGACCTACAGAGAGACTTAGACTCCCACACAATAATAGTGGGAGATTTTAACACTCCACTGTCAATATTAGATCAATGAGACAGAAAATTAACAAGGATATCTAGGACTTGAACTCAGAACTGGACCAAGAGGACCTAATATGCATCTACAGAAATCTCCACCCAAAATCCACAGAATATACATTCTTCTCACCACCACATCACACCTACTCTAAAACTGACCACATAATTGGAAGTAAATCACTCCTCAGCAAATGCAAAAGAACGGAAATCATAACAGTCTCTCTAACCACAGGGCAATCAAATTGGAACTCAGAAATAAGAAACTAACTCATAACCACACAACTTCATTGAAACTGAAAAACCTGCTCCTGAATGTCGACTGGATAAACAATGAAATGAAGGCAGAAATAAAGATGTTCTTTGAAGCCTACAAGAATGAAAACACAATGTACCAGAATCTCTGGGACACATTTAAAACAGTGTCTAGAGGGAAATTTATAGCAATCAATGCCCACCAGAGAAGCGAGGAAAGATCTAAAATTGACACCCTATCATCAAAATTGAAAGAGCTAGAGGAGCAAGATCAAGAAAACTCAAAAGCTAGCAGAAGACAAGAAATAACTAAGATGAGAGCAGAACTGAAGGAGATAGAGACCCAAAAAACTTAAAAAAAAATCAATAAATCCAGCAGCTGGTTTTTTGAAAAGATCAACAAAATAGACTGACCACCAGCCAGATTAATACAAAATAAAAGAGAGAAGAATGAAATAGTTTCAATAAAAAACAATAAAGGCTCCCACAAAATAATAGTGGGAGACTTTAACATTACACTGTCAATATTACATAGATCAACGAGACAGAAAATTAACAAGGATATCCAGGACTTGAACTCAGACCTGGAGCAACTAGACTTCACAAATATTTACAGAACTCTCTTCCCACAAATCCATAAAACATACATTTTTCTCAGTATTACATTATACCTATTTTAAAAGTGACCACATAATTGGAAGTAAATCACTCCCCAGCAATTGCATAACATTTCACAGGTTTAAATAAAATATTGGTTGTCTGCTTATTTGTTATTTTCATCCCCTATTCCTTCCTGTCTCCATTGTTAAGCACAATTATTGGCATAAAAGAGGTTCTTAATATCCATTTTTAGACTGTATTCTAGCCTGAGCAATAAAACAAGAATCCCATTCTCTCTCCCTCTTTCTCTTCCTCTTTCTTTCTCTTTCACTCTTTTTTTCTTTCTTTTGCTGTTTCTTTCTTTCTTTCTCCTTTTCTCTCTTTTTCTAAAAAAAAAAAAACAATAAAGGAGATATGACCACAGATTCCATAGAAATATGAACTACCATCAGAGATTACTACAAACAACTCTATGCACATAAACCAGTAAAGCTGGAAGAAATGGATAAATTCCTGGACACTTGCACCCTCCCAAGCCTAAACCAGGAAGAAGTTGAAACCTTGAACATACCAATAAGAAGGGCTGATGTTGAGGCAGCAAATAATAGAATACCAACCAAAAAAAGCCCAGGTCCAGATGGGTTCACAACTGAATTCTATCATTTTATGAGACCAACATCATTCTGATACCAAAACTCAGGAGAGACTCAACAAAAAAAAGAAAACTTCAGGCCAGTATCTGTAATGAAGATCGATGAAAAAAATCTTCAATAAAATACTGGCAAACCAACTGTGGCAGCACATCAAAAAGCTTATCTATCATGATCAAGTAGGCTTCATCCTAGGGATGCAAGGCTGGTTCAACATTTGCAAGTCTCTAAATGTAATCTACCCCATAAACCGCACCAAAGCCAAAAACCACATGATTATCTCAATAGATGCAGAGAAGGCCTTCAACAAGATTCAACAGTCCTTTATGCTAAAAACTCTCAATAAACTAGGTAACAAAGGAACATATCTCAAAATAATAAAAGCTATTTATGACAAACCCACAGCCAATATCATACTGAATGGGCAAAAACTGGAAGTATTCCCTTTGAAATCCGGCACTAGAAAAGGATGCCCTCTCTCACCACTCCTATTCAACATAGTATTGGAATTTCTAGCCAGAGCAATTAGGCAAGAAAAAAAAAGAGTATTCAATTAAGAAAGAAGGAAGTCAAATTGTCTCTATTTGCAGATGACATGATTGTATATTTAGAAGACCCCCTCATCTCAGCCCAAAATCTCCTGAAACTGATAAGCAACTGCAGCAAAGTCTCATGATACAAAATCAATATGCAGAAATCACAAGCATTTCTGTACACCAATAACAGACTAACAGTGAGCCAAATCATGAGTGAACTTCCATTCACAATTGCTATAAAGAGAATAAAATACCTAGGAATACAACTAACAAAGGATGTAAAGGACTTCTTCAAGAAGAACTACAAACGAATGCTCAAGGAAATAAGAGAAGACACAAACAGTTGGAGAAACATTCCATGCTCATGGTTAGGAAGAATACATATCATGAAAATGGCCATACTGCACAAAGTAATTTATACATTCAACACTATCCCCATTAAGCTACCTATGACCCTCTTCACAGAACTGGAAAAAACCACCTTAAAGTTCATATGGAACCAAAAGAGAACCTGCGTAGAAAAGACATTCCTAAGCAAAAAGAACAAAGCTGGAGGCATTGTGCTACCTGATTTCAAACTATACTACAAGGCTACAGTAATCAAAACAGCATGGTACTGATACCAAAACAGAGATATAGACCAATGGAACAGAACAGAGGCCTTGGAGGCAATGCCAGACATCTGCAACCACCTGATCTTTGACAAACCTGACAAAAACAAGCAATGGGGAAAGGATTCCCTGTTTAATAAATGGTGTTGGGAAAACTGGCTAGCAGTTTGCAGAAAGCAGAAACTGGACCCCTTCCTGACACCTTACACTAAAATTAACTCCAGATGGATTAAAGACTTAAACATAAGACCTAACACCATAATAATCCTAGCAGAAAACCTAAGCAAAACCATTCAGGGCATAGGGGTAGGCAAGGACTTCATGATTAAAACACCAAAAGTGTTGGCAACAAAAGCCAAAATAGACAAATGTGACCTAATTAAACTCCAGAGCTTCTGTACAGCCAAAGAAACAATCATTAGAGTGAACTGGTAACCAACAGAATGGGAAAAAATTTTTGCAATCTACCTATTTGACAAAGGGCTAATATCTGGAATCTACAAAGAACTAAAATAGATTTATAAGGAAAAATAACAAACCCATTCAAACATGGTCGAAGGACATGAACAGACACTTTTCAAAAGAAGACATATATGAGGCCAACAAACATATGAAAAAATGCTCATCGTCACGGATTATTAGAGATATGCAAATCAAAACCACATTGAGATACAACCTTACCCCAGTTAGAATGGCAATCATTAAAAAATCTGGAGACAATAGATGCTGGAGAGGATGTGGAGAAATGGGAACACTTTTACACTGTTGGTGGGAGTGTAAACTAGTTCAACCATTGTGGAAGACAGTGTGGTGCTTCCTCAAGGACCTAGAAATAGAAATTCCATTTGACCCAGCAATCTCATTACTGGGTATATGCCCAAAGGATTATAAATCATTCTACTATAAAGACACACCCACAGGTATGTTCATAGCGGCACTGTTTACCATAGCAAAGACCTGGAACAAACCTAAATGCCCATCAACGATAGACTGGACAAGGAAAATGTGGCACATATATGCCATGGAATACTATGCAGCCATAAAAAATGATGAGCTTGTGTCCTTTGTAGGGATATGGATGAATCTAAAAACCATTATTCCCAGCAAACTGGCACAAGAACAGAAAATCAAACATCACATGTTCTCACTCATAGGTGTGTGATGAACAATGAGAACACATGGACACAGGGAGGGGAGCCTCACACACTGGGGTCTGTTGAGGGTGCTAAGGGATGGATAGTGGAGGCAGGGGGAGGTCAGGGAGGGATAACATGGCGAGAAATTCCAGAAGTAGGTGACGGGGTAAGGGAGGCAGCAAACCATATTGCCATGTGTATATCTATGCAACAATCCTGCATGATCTGCACATGTACCCCAGAACCTAAAGTACAATAAACAAAAACAAAAACATATCTTTTAATACTCCCATATATATTTTCTGAAAACAAAAATATTCATGTAACATAACCATAATACAGTTATCAAATTCAGAACTTTAATATTAAAATAATAGTTGTATCAAATATGGGATCTATATTATAATGTTGACAACTTTCTCAAAATATCTCATATAACATGTTTCCTTCCAGTACAAGGTAAGTCTTGGAAGTGTGTTGCAAGAATTTGTCATGTCTCTGTATTCTCCTATCATTTGGGGCAATTTCTTGGCCAAAGACGTATATATATATGACATATATATGTGTGATATATGTCATGACATATGATAGCAGTTTGCAGAAAGCAGAAACTGGACCCCAGTTTCTGCTTTCCAGTTTTATTTTATGTTCAAGAGATATATGTGCGGTTTTGTTACACGAACAAATGGCATTTTGTGGGGGATTGGTAGATATATTATTTGTCACTCATGTAATGAGCATAGTGCCTAATAGGTAGATTTTTGTTCTATATCTTCCTCCCAACCTCACCCTCAAGTGGATCCCAGTGTCTATAGTTCTCTGTTTTGTGTCCTTGTGTACTCAATGTTTATCTACCACTTATAAGTGAGAACATGTAATATTTGATTTGCTGTTCATGCATTAGCTCACCTAGGATAATGACCTCCAGCTCCAAAATGTTGCTGCAAATGACATAATTTAATTTTTGTTATGACTGCAGAGTATTTCATGTTGTATATATACCACATTGTATTTACCTAGTTCACCACTGATGCATACCTGGGATCATCCTATGTCTTTGCTATTGTGAATAGCACAGCAGTGAATATGCCTGTGCGTGTGTCTTTATGGTAGAATGATTTCTATTTCTTTAGGTATATATCCAGTAATGGGATTGCTGGGTTGGGTGGTAGTTGTAAGTTCTTTGACAAATCTCCAAACTGCATTCCATGGTGTTTGTTCATGTCCTTTGCTCATTTTTTAATGGGGTTGTTTGTTTTTGCTTGTTGATTTGTTTAAAGTTTTTACAGATTTGGGATATTAGACCTTTATTGGATACATAGTTTGCAAATATTTTTTCTCATTCTGGAGATTGTCTCTTTACTCTGTTGATAGTTTCTTTTGCTGCTCAGAAGCTCTTTAGTTTAATTAGGCCCCACTTTTTTATTTTTGTTTTTGTTGCAATTGCTTTTGGGTTCTTTGTCATAAAATCTTTGCCAGGGCTGATGTTCAGAATGGTATTTCCTAGGTCTTTGCCTAGGGTACTTACAATTTTCAGTTTTATATTTATATTAAATTTAGTTAATTGTTGTATGTAATAAAAGGAAGAGTCCAGTTTCAATCTTCTGCATATAGCTAGCTAGTTACCCCCACACCATTTATTGAAGGGGAATTCCTTTCCCCATTGCTAGTCATTATTGACTTTGTTGAAGATTAGATGGTTGTAGTTGTGTGAATTTATTTCTGGGTTTGTAACACACTCCATTGGTATATATTTCTATTTCCCTACTGAAATTATGCTATTTTGGTTACTGTAGCCTTGTAGTATAGCTTGAATTAAGGTGGTGTAATGCCTCCAGCTTTGTTGTTTTTGCTTAGGATCATTTTGGCTATTCAGTCTCTCTTTTGATCTATATGAATTTTAGAATAATTTCTTCTAATTCTATGAAAAATGTCATTGACAGTTTAATAAGAATAGCATTGAATCTATACTTTGCTTTGAGCAGTATGGTCACATGAGCATGAAATGTTTTTCCATTTGTGTGTGTTGTTTCTGATATCTTTCATCAATGTTTTGCAGTTCTCATTGTTAGGGTCTTTCACCTCCCTGGTTAACTGTATTCCTAAGTATTTTACTCTTTCTGTGGTTATTGTTAATTGGATTGTGTTCTTCACTTGGCTTTCAGCTTGGTTATCGTTGGTATACATAAATGCTTTTGTACATTAATTTTGTATCCTGAAACTTTACTAAAGTTTTTTATCAGGATCTAGGAATCTTTGGACAGAGACTATAGAGTTTTCTAGGTATAAAATTATGTAATCTGTAAAGAGAGAGAGAGTTTGACTTTCTCTCATCCTTTTTAGATGATTTTCATGTCTTTCTATTGCCTGATTGCTCTGGCTAGGACTTCCAGTTCTATTGAATGAGAGTGGTGAATTTGAGCACTGTTGTTTTGTTTTGGTTCTCAAGAGGAATGCTTCCAGCATTTGCCCACTTGGTATAATGTTGGCTGATGGTTTGTCATAGATTGATTTTATTATTTTGTGATAAGTTCCCTCGATGCCTAGTTTACTGAAGGATTTTAACATAAAGTAATGTTACATTTTATTGAAAGCCTTTTGGCATCTATTGAGATGATCACATGGTTTTGTTTTTAGTTCTTTTTATGTGATGAATCACATGTATTGATTTGTGTGTGTTGAACCAACTTTGCATCCCAAGAATAAAGCCTATTTGATTGTGTTGTATGAGCTTTTCAATGTGCTGCTAGATTGGTTTGCTAGTAGTTTGTTAATTATTTTTGCATCTATTTTTATTAAGTACATTGTGTTATTCACATCCAATAGTACCGAATATTAAATGCGTTTAATAAAGAGATCTTTCAAACAGGCTTTGTGTGGGCAACAAGCCTTTTTATTTCTTGCTTGGGTGCAAGCGGGCCGAATCCGAGAAAGGACAGGTGAAGGGGGTAAGATGGGCATTGTCTTTATAGGTTGAAGTAGTTTTTTGGGGGGTGGGGGTGTTGCAGAGTAAGATCAGTTACATTGGTGGGGGTAGGGGCAAGGAGGATACATGACCACAAATTCAGTTACAATGGTGGGTGGGGGTGAAGCAGAAGAGCAGTTAAGATGGCAGGATGGGTGAGAGATATTCACATTATCATAAGAACAGTTAAGATGGCAGGGTTGGGTAAGGGGCTTGTCCAGGGAAGCTCCGCTGGGAGGTCAGGGACAATGGTGAATGCAGGTTGGGGGTGGGAGACGATCAGCCGAGGCAAGCAGGACTTCAGACTCTCAGGCTCCAGGCTTGCATATGGAGACCTGACACATTGGCCTAGAGTTTTCTTTTTTGTTGTTTCTGCCAGGTTTTAATGTCAGAATGAGTTAGAGAGGAGTCACTCCTTTTCAAATTTTTTGAATAGTTTCAGTAAGTTTGACACCTACTCGTTTTTATTTTTTATTTTTTGAGACAGGATCTTGCTTTGTTTGCCAGGCTGAAGTGTGGGGCATGAACATGGCTCATTGCAGCATCCTGGGCTCCTGGGCTCAAGCAATCTTTCTGCCTCAGCCCCTCGAGTAGCTGGAACTACAGGCACATGCCATCACACATAGCTAATTTTTGTATTTTTTGTAGAGATGGGGTTTCACCATGTTATTTGGGCTGGTCCCAAACAGCTGAACTCAAGTGATCTACCTGCCTTGGCCTCCCAAAGTCCAACTTTTCTTTATACATCTTGGCTGTCAATCTATCTGTGCAAGGGTTTTTTGTTTGTTTTTGTTTTTGGAAAGTTTTTTTACTATTGATTCAATTTCAGAACTTGTTTTGTTCAAGTTTTCAATTTCTTTTTGGTTCAGTCTTGAGAGTTTGTATGTTTCTAGGAATTTTTCCACATCTTGTAGATTTTACCATTTGTATGAATAGAAGTGTTTATAATTGTCTCTGGCATTATTTTGTATTTCTGTTGGGTTAGCAGTAATGTCCCCTTTGTCATTTATGATTGTGTTTATTTTGATCTTCTCTCTTTTTTTTCTTTATTACTTTAGATAGCGGTATATCAGCCTTACTTATTCTTTGAAAGAACCAGCTTGGCTGGGCACAGTAACTCATGCCTGTAATCCCTGCACTTTGGGAGGCCAAGGTGGGCAGATTGTGAGGTCAATAGATCGAGACCGTCCTGGCCAACATGGTGAAATCATGTCTCAACAAAAATACAAAAATTAACTGGACGTGGTGGCATGTGCCTGTAGTCCCAGCTACTCAGAAAGCTGAGGCAGGAGAATGGCTTGAACCCGGGAGGCCAAGGTTGCAGTGAGTTCAGATCATAGCACTGCAATCCAGCCTGGTGACAGAGCAAGACTCCGTCAAAAAAAAAAAAAGAAACAGCTTTCAGTTTTGTTGATCTTCTGTATGGGTTTTCTCATCTCCATTTTAATTATTTCAGCTCGGATTTTTGTTATTTTCATCTTCTAGCTTTCAAGTTGGTTTGTTCTTGTTTTCCCATTTCCTCTAAGTGTGATGTTAGGTTAATTTGAGATCATTATTACTTTTTTTTTGGTGTGGGAATTTAGTGCTATGAACTTTCCTCTTAACACTGCTGTAGCAGTGTCCCAGAGATTCTGGTACATTGTATCTTTGTTTTTATTAGTTTCAAAGAATTTTTTGATTTCTGCCTTATTTTTTTTTTTTACACAAAAGTTATTCAAGAGCAGATTGTTTAATTTTCATGTAATTGTATATGGTTTTGAGAGATCGTCTTGGTATTGATTTCTATTTTTATTGCATTGTGGTTGGGAGTGTAGTTTTTATAATTTTGTTTTTTTGAAAAATGTTGAAAATTGAGTTGTGGCAGAGTGTGTTGTTGATTTTAGACTATGTGTTATGTGGGATAAGAAGAATGTATATTTTGTTTTTGCCAGGTGGAATATTCTGTAGATGTCTCTTAAGTCTGTTTAGTCAAATATGGAGTTTAATGCTCATATATTTTTATTAGTTTTCTGCCTCAATAATCTGTCTAATACTGTCAGAGAAATATTGAAGTTAGTCACTGTTATTGTGCGATTATTTAAGTCTCTCAAAGATCTCTAAAGACTTGTTCTGTGAATCTGGGTGCTCCAGCGTTGGGTGCATGTATATTTAGGATAATTAAGTCTTCTTGTTACATTTAACCCTTTATCATAATATAATGTTCTTTTTCCCCCCCTATTCATTCATTGTTGATGTAAAGTCTGTTTCATATAAAATAAGAATAGCAACCCTTGCTTTTTGTTGTTGTTGTTTTCAATTTGCTTGATAGCAAATTTCTGTACTTTGAATCCATGGGTGTCCTTGCACGTGAGACTGGTTTCCTGAAGACACCATACAATTGAGTCTTAATTCTTTATCCAGCTACCCATTGTGTGCCTTTTAAGTGGGGCATTTAACCTATTTATGTTCAATGTTATGATGATGTGTTTAGATTTGATCCTATTATTGTGTTGTTAATTGGTTGTTACATAGACTTGACTGTGTAATTGTTGTTTGTTGTTTTTTTGGTGGTCAGTAATAATTTTTTGTTTCATGTTTAGCACTCCCTTAAGAACCTCTTGTAAGGGTAACGAAGGTTGTTGCTAATACATTCCCTTAACATTTGCTTGTCTGAAAAGACTTTTATTTCCTCTTTGCTTATGAAGCTTAGTTTGCCTGGATATAAAATTTTAGGCTGAAATTTCTTTTATTTAAGAATGCTGAATATAAGCCCTAAATATTTTCTGACTTGTAAGGTTTATGCTGTTAGCCTGATGGGGTTCCCTTTGTCTGTGACTGTCCCCTTTTCTCTAGCTGCCTTTAATTTCCTTTTTTTTTTTTTTCATATTGACTTTGGAGAATCTGACGAACATGTGTCTTGGGGATGGTCATCTTCTATAGTATCTTGCAGGAGTTCTCTGAATTTCCTGAATTTGGATGTGAACCTTTCTAGTGAGGTTGTGAAAATTTTCATTGATAATAACCCCAAACATGTTTTCTAAGTTGCTTGCTTTTCCTCCCTCTCTTTTAGGAACATGAATGAGTCATAGGATTGGTCTCTTCACACAGTCTCATATTTCTTGAAGGTTTTGTTTATTTAAAATTTTTATTTTTTAATTTTTTTTCTGATTCAGTTTATTTGAAGAACTGATCTTAAAGCTTTGAGATTCTTTCCTCAGCGTGGTCTTTTCTGTTGAAACATTTGCAATTCTATTATGAAATTCTATTTTGAAATTTTTGTAGTGAGTTTTTCAACTCTATCAGATCAGTGTGTTTCTTTCTTAAAATGTATATTTTATCTTTCATCTATTCAATTATTTTACTGTATTCCTTATATTTCTTGAACTGGGTTTCAACTTTCCCCTTAATTGTAATGATGTTTGCTGCCATCCAGATTCTGAATTCTATATCTGTAATTTCAGCCATTATATTCTGGTTAAAAACCATTAATGAAGAACTGGTGTGATTCTTTAGAGAGAAGAAGACATCCTAGCTTTGAGAGTTGCTAGAATTCTTGCACTGCTTCTTTCTCATCTGTGTGGGTTCATATTCCTTTAACTCTGGTGTCATTTGAGTATAGTCAGTTTGCTTAATTTTGGGATGTTTTCAGAGGGCTTAGTCTCTGTTCAGGTAACTTTTGGATAAATTCTTGCCCTTGGTTTCACAGTAGGGTATATTAGCAAAGTAAAATTGGCATCTTAGTTTGGGCTGTAATCCAGTAGATGGTGCTAAAGTGTAATGGCTGATAGATAAGCCCTTAGCTGCTCAGCATCTGTATTTTCTTAAGTTTGCAGTCAAGCTCCCTCTCACTGCTCTGAAAGTGTTGACCCCTTTCTCACTCAAATGCTGTCTACAGATTTTGGCTTGGCACTCCCAGGCAAGTTCAGACTTTCGGTTTTCTTCCCAGGTTGGGGGAAGCATGGGTGGAAACCTTAGCAGTAGCAATGGCAGAGAGTGCATCACTTTTCTCTGGGAGCTCTATCCTTTCTCCTCTTCTCTGTAGGGCAGCTGTGGTGCTCTAGATATGCAAGTAATTCACTCAGGCTGCTTTTTCTTCCCCAGCTTTATGTCACCAAGGGCAGGTACCCCTTAAGTGGCAGTGGCAGAGGGGCTGTCAGTTGCCTCTGTGAAGTCCATGTCAGAGAAACACAAAACTGCTGCCAATGGGAATGTTTAGCTGGAGGAGGGGTGCCTGCACTGCAGGCCCAAGCTGGCAGCCTTGCCTGGTGAAAATCAGGGGTAAGCGGCTCACAAGGAAGATAAACTGATCTCTTTGCATGCTGACAGTGGTGTGCTGAAGTTCTGCGCAACGTAATCAGGGTCTTTGTTCATTCTCCAGTTCAAAGGCAGCAAGAGCAAGTACTACTTCAAGTACCACTTGAGAGCCTGTTGGTTTGTCTCTGAGAATTTCGCCCCATATAAATACAGTGCTGCCACTGACAGAAGTGTTCAGACATGGGTAGTGTAGCTCGCCTGGGAGTTCAGGTCAGGAGGACTTGCTCAGTGAAGAGTAGAAGGGGCAGGGACCCACATGGAAAACAGCCTAGTTGATTTTCTGTATGGAAGCTTCAGTGTGCTGGAGGCCCATGACAGTTCTTGGGCTCTTTGCTCCCTCCCCAAAGTTTGCGTATATTAAAACAGCAGGAAACTAAGATGCACAGCCAGCCGTATGGACAATCTGTGGTTGTTGGCATTACCATTATTCCTGACTTTGAATATATATGCTGCCAATACGCAGTCTCTTACAATTATTCACACATAAGTACTCAACAATAAAAAATATGACTATGGCCTCTCACGTGAGGTCAGATGTGGAATTTTCCACTTGTGGCCTTATATTCATACTCAAAAGGTTTCACATTTTGTAACATTTTGAATTTTGGATTTTTGGATTAGGGCTGTTCAGCTTGTACATTTTTTAGACCCAGAGTGCCAAGATTTAAATCCTAAATGTTTTACTTTTCAGTTGTGCACTCTTTGGCAAGTGACTCTTTGTGTTTTAATTTCTTCATCAATAGAATAGAGAATAGAATAAACCTACCTCAAAGTTGTGATATTAAAATTAAATAAAAGAATATCTATAAATTACTTTTAGAATTATGTGCCTGGCACATAGTAAATGCTTAAAAATGTAAACTATTATGTTTTTCATATCTACTTCCTACTTAATATTTTCAGATATAGAATAAAGTTTATGCTCTAAATATGGTTTTAAAATTAGATAAGATAAATAGATAACATTTGTGGCTTGAACTCTTTAGAGTATTCTGAATACATTATTTTGACCTAGGGAGCATAGAAGATGAGGAAATGGAAGCCAGAGGGAATTTGAGCGAAGTTTCAATATTGGTAGGGTTGATGGTTGTGAGTGAAAGTTGAAGAATGGAAGTTTTTAGGATCAAACAACCTTCATAAAAATTTGATTTTAGGTTAAAATTCTAAGGATGATGAGCAATTGTTTGTCATTGGTCTTCTCTTGTCTATTTCCAAACCCTTGTTTCTAAATTGTTGGCTTTTTCTCTCAACAGACATTCATTAAACTCTGGTTAAATTGTTTACATTGTAGCTGATACTTGACATTTTATCAGCGTTGCAAGTTTGGTAGCTGTGAACAACAGGCACACAGTGGGACTGAGCTGAATTTAATTTTCACTAATTTAGAATATACTGGAAAAAACCAGTGCCACTTCATAGCTAAGAATTTACTCATTTGGCATCCTTAGAAGTTGGGAAAGGACATTCTCTTGCTTGCAGAAGAGAAAATAGTTGAATGCTGGGTAGTCTTGTTCAATCAGCCTAAGACTACTGGGGACAAGCTTGTAATCTGACAAAATCAGGTTTATTGACCCATTGCAATGAGGGAATCCTTACACCAGAAGAATCGTGGGAGCATTTCACAAAACAAAGGAAAAAAATAAAATTACTATAGGATTTGAAAGAAGGGTGGAGTTCATGTGAAATTTAAATGAAGCAGTGTTTTCATAGACAAAATAGGGCTGTTTGCAAAGGGATCACCATATGGTCTGAACTTCAAAGTGGACTCATAACCCATTTCTTTAAAAAATAATTTTAATGTAGATGTGGAATATTATATCCAGAAATGCCTTATCTGAATCTCTTGTACTTTGGTTGAAACTCAAAGCTGACTCTCTGAGTCAAAGGGATTTAGTTACCCAGGCAGAATAGGGATATTTGATTCTTTCAGATAGAGTTTCAAACACAATGTTTGTGATAGTGTATGATTTTAGAGAAAGCAGTAGTCATTCAAAACAAGGGATAGTTATGTCACTTTACAGCTACAATGTGTCTTTGGAAAATACATTTTTTTCTGTTAACATTTAAATGGCTTTATCTTTGTCTATTATTTTTGTCAGATGAATAGGAACTGAAGATTTTTATTGTTCAAACTAAATTTTACTTTCTTTTTTTTCCTTTTTTAAAAAAAATATACTTTAAGTTCTGGGGTACATGTGAAGAACGTGCAGCTTTTTTACATAGGTATACATGTGCCATGGTGGTTTGCTGCATCCATCACCCCATCATCTACATTAGGTACTTCTCCTATGCAATCCTTCCCCTAGCCCCCCACCCCCTTCTATCCCTCCTGTAGCCTCCCACCTTCTGACAGGCTCCAGTTTTTTATATTTCCCTCCCTGTGTTCATGTGTTCTCATTGTTCAACACCAACTTATGAGTGAGAAAATGCAGTGTTTCGTTTTCTGTTCTTATGTCAGTTTGCTGAGAATGATGGTTTCCAGCTTCATCCATGTCCCTGCAAAGGACATGTACTCATCCTTTTAAATGGCTGCATAGTATTCAATTGTGTATATGTGCCACATTTTCTTTACCAGTCTATCATTGATGGGCATTTGGGTTGGTTCCAAGTCTTTGCTATTGTGAACAGTGCCACAATAACGTATGTGTGTATGTTTCTTTATAATAGAATGATTTATAATCCTTTCGGTATATACCCAGTAGTGGGATTGCTGGGTCAAATGGTATTTCTAGTTTTAGATTATTGAGGAATCACCACACTGTCTTCCACAATGGTTGAACTAATTTACACTCCCACCAACAGTGTACAAGCATTCCTATTTCTCCACAACCTCTCTAGCATCTGTTGTCTCCTGATTTTTTATTGAACAGCATTCTAACTGGCATGAGGTAGTATCTCAATGTGGTTTTGATTTGGATTTCTCTAATAATCAGTGATGATGAATTTTTTTATATGTTTATTGGCTACATAAATATCTTCTTTAGAGAAGTGTCTATTCATACCCTTTGCCCACTTTTTGATGAGGTTTTCTTATTTTTTCTCATACTTTTGTTTAAGTTCTTTGTAGATTCTGGATATTAGCCCTTTGTCAGATGGGTGGATTGCAAAAATTTTTCTGTTGGTTGTCAGCTCACTCTAATGATAGTTTCTTTTGTTGTTCAGAAGCTATTTAGTTTAATTAGATCCCATTTGTCTATTTTGGTTTTTGTTTCCATTGCTTTTGGTGTTTTAGTCATGAAGTCTTTGCCCATGCCTATGTCCTTAATGATATTGCCTCGGTTATATTCTAGGGTTTTTATGGTGTTAGGTCTTACTTTTAAATCTTTAATCCATCTTGAGTTAATTTGTGCATAAAGTGTAAGGAAGGGATCCAGTTTCAGCTTTCTGGATATGACTAGTCAGTTTTCCCAACACCGTTTATTAAATAGGGAATCCTTTCCCCATTGCTTGCATTTGTCAGGTTTGTCAAAGATCAGGTGGTTGTGGATGTGTGCCATTATTTCTGAAGCCTCTGTTCTGAACCAGTGATCCATATCTTGGTTTTGATATCAGTACTATGCTGTTTTGATTACTGTAGACTTGTAGTATAGTTTGAAGTAAGGTAGTGCAATGCCTCCAGATTTTTTTTTCCTTAGGATTGTCTTGGCTATGTGGGCTCTTTTGGTTTCATATGAAATTTTAGTTGCTTTTTTTTTTTCAATTTTGTGATGAAAGTCAATGGTAGCTTGATGGGGATAGCACTGAATCTATAAATTACTTTGGGCAGTATGGCCACTTTTACTATATTGCTTCTTCCTAACCATGAACATGGAATGTTTTTTCATCTGTTTGTGTCCTCTTTTATTTCCTTGAGCAGTAGTTTGTAGTTCTCCTTGAAGAGGTCCTTCACATCTCTTATTAGTTGTATTCCTAGGTATTTTATTCTCTTTATAGAAATTGTGAATGAGAGTTCACTCATGATTTGGCTGTTTGTCTATTATTGGTGTATAGGAATGCTTGTAATTTTTGCTCATTGATTTTGTATCTTGAGACTTTCCTGAAGTTGCTTATCAGTTTAAGGAGATTTTGGGCTGAGATGATGGGATCTTCTAAATATACAATGATGTTGCCTGCAAAGAGAGACAGTTTGACTTCCTCTTTTCCTAATTGAATACATTTTATTATTTATTTATTTATTTATTTAGGCCTGATTGCCCTGGCCAGAACTTCCAATACTATGTTGAATAGGAGTGGTGAGAGAGGGCATCTTTGTCTTGTACTGGTTTTCAAAGGGAATGCTTCCAGTTTTTGCCCATTCGGTATGATATTGGCTGTGGGTTTCTCATAAATAGCTCTTATTATTTTGAGATACATTCTATCAATACCTAGCTTATTGAGAGTTTTTAGCATAAAGGGCTGTTGAATTTTGTCAAAGGCCTTTGCTCCATCTATTGAGATAATCTTGTGGTTTTTGTCATTGGTTCTGTTTATGTGATGGATTACATTTATTGATTTGTGCATGTTGAACCAGCCTTGAATCCCAGGGATGAAGCCAACTTTATTGTGGTGGATAAGCTTTTTGATTTTCTGTTGGGTTAGGTTTGACAGTCCTTTATTGAGGATTTTTGCATTGATGTGCATAATAGATATTGGCCTGAAATTTTCTTTTTTAATTGTGTCTCTGCCGGGTTTAGGTATCAGGATGATCTTGGTGTCATAAAGTGAGTTAGGGAGGATTCCCTCTTTTTCTGTTGTTTAAAATAATTTCAGAAGGAATGGTATGAGCTCCTCTTTGTACCTCTGATAGAATTTGGCTGTGAATCCGTCTGGTCCTAGACATTTTTTAGTTGGTAGGCTTTTAATTTCTGCCTCTATTTCAGACCTTATTATTGGTCTATTCAGGGATTCAACTTCTTCCTTGTTTAGTCTTCTGAGGGTGTAAGTGTCCAGGAATTTATCCATTTCTTCTAGGTTCTCTGGTTTATTTGTACAGAGGTGTTTGTAGTATTCTCTGATGGTAGTTTGTATTTCTGTGGGATCAGTGTTGATATCCCCTTTATCACTTTTGACTGCATCTATTTGATTCTTCTGTCTTTTCTTCTTTATTATTGTGGCTAGTGGTTTATCTATTTTGTTAATCTTTAAAAAAAAA
>PVKP010033104.1:0-25296 GCA_004027715.1 Plecturocebus donacophilus | reverse complement strand
ACTCTCTTCTGGCTTGTAGGGTTTCTGCTGAGAGATCTGCTGTGAGTCTGATGGGCTTCCCTTTGTGGGTAACCCGACCCTTCTCTCTGGCTGCCCTTAGCATTTTCTCCTTCATTTCAACCCTGGTGAATCTGACGATTATGTGCCTTGGGGTTGCTATTCTTGAGGAATATCTTTGTGGTGTTCTCTGTATTTCCTGGACTTGAACATTGGCCTGCCTTGCTAGGTTGGGGAAGTTTTCCTGGATAATATCCTGAAGAGCATTTTCCAGCTTGGATTCATTCTCTTCGTCACATTCAGGTACACCTATCAAACATAGATTAGGTCTTTTCACATAGTCCCATATTTCTTGGAGACTTTGTTCATTCCTTTTTACTATTTTTTCTCTAATCTTGCCTTCTTGTTTTATTTCATTGAGTTGCTCTTTGACCTCTGATATCCTTTCTTCTGCTTGGTCAATTTGGCTGTTGAAACTTGCGCATGCTTCGCAAAGTTCTCGTGTTGTATTTTTCAGCTCCATCAATTCACTTATATTCCTCTCTAAGTTGTCCATTCTCATTAGCATTTCGTTAAATCTTCTTTCAAGGTGCTTAGTTTCTTTGCATTGGGTTAGAACATGTTCTTTTAGCTCACAGAAGTTTCTTATTATCCACCTTCTGAAGCCTGATTCTGTCAGTCCATCACATTCAGTCTCTGTCAGGCCTTGTTCCCTTTCTAATAAGGAGCTGCGATCCCCTGTAGGAGGAGAGGCATTCTGATTTCGGGTGTTCTCAGCCTTTTTGCACTGGTTTCTTCCCATTTTTGTGGATTTATCCACCTGTCGTCTTTGTAATTGCCGACTTTCAGATTGGGTCTCTGAGTGGACGTCCAGCTTGTTGGTGATGAAGTTTTTTCTGTTTCTTAGTTTTCCTTCAGCGGATGCCCCTTCCCCACAGAGCTAGGCCTTCCTGGGTTCAGCTGTGCTTGCTGTGAAACTCTCAGTCCTCAGCGCTTCCAATTGCTACTCTCCTTGTGGGGATGGGACCAGCTGAGCCCGACTAAAAGGGTACTTAGTCTCGTATACTCTGCACCGAGAAGTGCCGTGCTGGGGCACCGGCAAAACAGCTGCGCCGGCCAAAAGAGTCATGCTGGCGACCCGTGTGGCTCCTCCACCGGGAATCTCCCAGTCTGTGGGCCACAAAAACTCGTCTGAAATTGCAGTGTCCACTCACTCTCTGTGCTTTCACTGGGAGCTACAATCCTGAGCCGCTGCTAATCGGCCATCTTGGATCTTTCTCCCTATATATATTTTTTTAAACACGGTCTCACTGTTACCCAGGTTGGAGTACAGTAGCATGATCATAACTCACTGCAGGCTGAAACCCCTGGGTTCAAGCAATCCTGCCTCAGCTTCCCAAGTAGTTGGGAATACAGGCACAGGCAACTACACCTGGCTTACAATTATTAAAGCACATACTTCTAAAAAATAACTATTTGAATAAAAATGACTACAGTATCATTATCTCACCTTTAAAAAAATAGTATTTGCTTAATATTAGACAGTGTTCAAATTTATCCTGTGGTCTTAATAACTACTTATTTTCCTACTGTTCATTTGTTCAAGATCAAAATGAAATTTATACATTGCCATTGGTTGATATGTCTTTTAGGACCTGTCAAAGACTAAGACCAGAAACACACCAGCAATTGAACAATTTTGTTTATGATTAATTGCAGCAAAAGGGATGCTATGTTTTGAATATGTCCCCCAAAAAGCATGTTTTTTGGAAACATGCTTTGTTTCCAAAATTTAGTACCCATTGTAACATTTCCATTGGAAATGTAATACCCATTGTAACAGTGTTGGGAGGTGGGTCCTAATGGGAGGGCTCCACCCTCATGAATGGAGTAATGCCAATTATGAAAGGGTTTAAGGCTTCGATTTCTACCTATTGCTCTTTCACTCTTGCAGCACATTTACCTTCCACCACTGGATGATAGAACACAAAGCCCCCATAAGATGTGGAGCCCTTGATCTTGGAATTTCCAGCCTCCAGAACTATGAAATAAATCTCTGTCTTTACTAATTACCCAATCTCAGTTATTCTGTTATAGCAGTCCAAGATGGACTAAGACAGAAGAACGCACACCACAGGAAACCATGAGAAGACTCAATAAGGAGGTGTTAGGATCTGGGGCTTGACTGGATGATTTGGAAAATGGAAGTGGGGTGCTGAGCGGTTCTATGGTCAGCGGTGTTCAAACCAAAGTGAGTTCATCTTGTGCAGGGACTGGGTAAAATGAGATGGAAACCTGCTGGACTGCATTCCCAGTCTGGAGTGCAGCAGCACGATCTCAGCCCACTGCAACCTCTGCCTCCTGGATTCAAGTGATTCTCATGCCTCAGCCTCCTGAGTAGCTGGGACCACAGGCACATGCCACCATGACCAGCTAATTTTTGTATTTTTAATAGAGATGGGGTCTTACCATGTTGCCCAGGATGGTCTTGAACTCCAGTCTCAAGTGATCCACCCGCCTCAGCCTCCCAAAGTGCTGAAATTATAGGTGTCAGCCACTGTGCCCAGCCTTGCTTAGGTTTTTCTGTTACCATTCCTACCTCCAACTCCTAAACATAGAATTACAGACAAGGCAATATTTGCAAGTTCAGATAGTAGACTGTCCATGTCTGGGAGGCCATTACACAGAGGTGAGAACCCTAACTAGCAAGCTGTTTAGGCCAGCAAGCTTACAAAGCAAGGGCCAAACCTCTGTACAAAGTAGGTGCTAGAGTAAGAGGCCTATGATAAATTCTGGAACGAGGACTTTTGAAATCTAGTTATCTAAAAAACACAGGGCTCAAATGTAAGAACAAATAAAATAATAACTAACATCAGGTTGCTTTGCACAAGCATCAAAACTAATGCTGTATGATACTGTTTTTTACTTACTAAAAATAAAAGTGAAAAAGACTAATGATGTATACCTGGTTTTATTTTGCTGGTTTTAAGTTTTGGTTGCTGCGCTGGAGGAATAGTAGGATATGCTCAAGTCACCGGCCCCTCCATAAAAGTCTCAGACCCTGAAACTCAAACGGGCTTCCCTGGACACAGACATACCACACATTCACTGCCAGAGAGAGAAAGAGAGAGTGAGGGAACCCTTGTGTAGTCCCCAGTGGGAAATGCTGAGGAAGGCTGTGCCTGGCCTCTCTGAATTCCCTTGAGGCATATCATTTTCCCACTGCTTTTGCTCTGTAACCTTTGCTATAATGAGACTTACTATGAATATTATTTGCTGTTCCATCTTGTGAGTCCTTCCTACCTAATCACTGAACTTGGGTCATAAGACCTCTGAAACAGAGGGCATGGGAGGAGTTCAGGGAGTACAGGATAGAGGAGGACCTGGTGAGCCTAGGGCCTTGGAAGAAGCTGATCAGGAAAACAAAATATATTCACTTATCAAGTTGTAATAATTGTGGGAGGAAAAAAACTACTCAGTTTTGGCAATATTGTGGGGAAAAGGGTCATTTTATTATACTAACTTGGGAAAATAAGTCCAGTTTTTTGGAACTATAATTGTCAACATAAACCCAAAGGCTTAAAATGTACATGACCCTTGACCCAGCAATTCCACTTCTAAATCTAACCTAGAGAAATAATAATGTATAGCTAAAGACTTTAATTACAAATGTTCATCAGAATGTTATTTTATAAATTTATAAATCAGAAACAATCTCAGTGTCTAACACCGAGTTAAATAAATCATGGTATATTAATTTTGTGGCATTTTAACAACCATTAAAAATGACTTACAAGTTTTTATATATGTATAAGCTATATGCAGAATAATATACAAAGAACCAAAAAGTGATTGATTCCTGAGAGAAGAACAGGCAACAGAGCAGCTAGGGAACAGAGATGGTGGAGAAGTCATTCTTATTGCATAAGTAACTTTTGTATTTTAAAATTTTGTGCTGTTGTCATGTTACACTTATTCAAAAAGTAAATAAATGTTTTAGAATTCAGTGAAAAATAAAGTGCTCAACATAGAGTGTTAAGAAAAAAATTGGATTATGAAACAATAAAGTGTTACCAGATTATTTATATATTTTTAAAAGTACATAAAAAGGAAGATATGGATAAAAATGTTTTGCTTGGCTATATTTCCTGCTAAACATATGTTATTTTGGTAATAAGAAAAAAAAGATAGCTGAGCATGGTGGCACACACCTTTTATCCCAACTACTCAGGAGGCTGAGGTGGGAGGATTGCTTGAGCCCAGGTGGTTGAGGCCACAGTGAGCCAATGACTGTACCACTGCACTCAAGCCTGGGTGACAGAGCAAGATGCCATCTTTAAAAAAAAAAAATTGGCCAGGCCGGTGGCTCATGCCTGTAATCCCAGCACATACCAAAGAGGGGAGGATCACTTGAGTCCAGGAGTTCAAGACCCCCTTGGGCAACATGGTGAAACCTTGTCTCTACAAAAAAATATGAAAATTAGCCAGGCATGGTGGTACACTCCTGTAGTCTCAGCTACTGAGGAGGGTGAGGCAGAAGGATTGTTTGAGTCAGGGAGTTTGAAGCTACAGTGAGCCATGATCACACCACTGCGCTCCAGCCTGGGTGACAGCGAAAGACCCTGTCTCAAAAAAAAAAAAAAGAATTTTTAAAAATAAATAAAAATTTAAAAAGAAAAAAATAGAGAAGTAGAAAACAAAAATCTCTTCAGGTCTTAGTGGCTCCCAACTCAGAGCCAGCAGTCTTGGTGTGGTTAGCCACTATCTCTTCCTCTTCTACGGAACAGGGGGATGTCCAGAAACAAACCAAAGAGCTTCTTGTAGGTCAGAGGGAGTTGGAATTTCAGTAGCTTCTATGCATGGTTGACTTTATGGGTATGTGACCTATGCAGTCACACAGGACCCTGCAGTTGGTTTAATGCTCTGTTGTCACAGTTTTGAAATTCTTAATAATTTTGAAAAAAGAACTTTGCATTTTCATTTTGCATTGGGCATTGCAAATTATGAAGCCAGTCCTACTTATATGCCCAAGGCTGATCACTTCTCTACCACCATTAATATGACCAAACTGTCCATCTGAAATTCCTTGAAAATTTTTCACTGCCAGTGTTTAAAATGCAAACGTCTGCTTGAACTTTGTGATCTAAATGTATTATTTCAATCAATAAATTATGAGCCAGGCATGGTGGCTCACACCTGTAATCCTGCATTTTGGGAGACAGAGGAGGGAGGATCGCTTGAGCCCAGGAATTTAAGATCAACCTGGGCAACATGATGAGACTCTATCGCTACAAAAAAAAAAAAAAAAGTTATTTTTTGAGACAGTCTTGTTCAATGCCCAGGCTGGAGTGCAGTGGCACGATCTTGGCTCACTGCAATCTCCGCTTCTAAGGTTCAAGTGATTCTCCTGCCTCAGCCTCTTGAATAACTGGGATTACAGATCCGTACCACCACGCCCAGCTATTTTTTTTTTCCATTTTGTAGGAGAGATGGAGTTTCGCCATGTTGGTCAAGCTGATTTCCAACTGCTGGCCTCAAGTGATCTACCTGCCCCAGCCTCCCAAAGTGCTGGGATTACAGGCATGAGCCACTGCACCTGTGCTACACATTTTTAAAAAAAATTTAGCCAGGCATGGTGGCATGTACCTGTAGTTGCAGCTACTCAGGAGGTTGAGGTGGAAGAATTGCTGGAACCCAGGATATTGAGGCTGTAGTGAGCCATGATCATGCCACTGCAATCTAGCCTGGATGACAAAGACCCTGTTTCAAAAGAAAAAAAAAGTATGAATGTATTGTTTCAGATATGACTGGGGGAGTGGAAGAGGAGCCACAAGCTAGGGACTTCAGGTTCCCTAAATGGGGCCAGATGTCCCTCCTGAAAAGAGGGAAGAAGATGCAAAAACAAAGCAGAGTGGCCACAAAGATTCCCTCCTATGAGATCACAATTCTAGGATTTGCTCTTTAGCTTCAATGAACATAGTCAAACAAAACTGACTGGAGGTAATTTTTATAAAGGTGAAAAGCTCTACTTTGCCAGGACTGAGACTCTAAAAACATGGCTGAATTTACTTTCAAAAGGAATTTGAGTCCTAAAAGGTTTGTGGATGTCTTCCCAATTACATAGTGCCTGATTTGCAACTACTCCTGGGGTAAATCCCTGGGTTACCCGTTCCTGGGTTACCCGTTTTTCTCACTTCCAAGAGTACTCATTCCCAATTCTCCCACTCAATCCTGAAACAAGAAACTGACGTGGTGTCCTGGGTGATGGTTCCCACCCAGTTGCAATGTCTCTCCCTCACTGCCCCCTTTTCTTCCCTCTTTCTCTGTTCCTTTCATGTATATCTCTTTCTCTATAACGCCTTTCTCTCCTCATTTCCAGTTTTTGCTTAATGATCTTAGAAAAATCTGTTTTCCTTCTTTCCCTCTCATTATTTTGTTTGTAAACACTGGATGACCTCAATCACGGTTAAGCTTGAGAATGGTGAAATTTATACCAGGGGAAAGAGAAGATAAGCTTATATGCTTATCATAAAGAATCAGTATCTAAAGCACAAAAAGCATCCTTGGGAATCTCCTAAAAATGATTTTCCTGTACTTTTTCCTTCATTTTAATCTGATTTTTCTAAAATAAAGAAAGTATTCAAACTTTCAACAAGAACTTTCATTCTATTTTCTAATTTCTTATTCTGGCATTAAGTTTTAAATATCAAATAATTTTTAAAAGACAATTTTTGGGAGTTTTAGGTTCACAGCAAAATTAAGCAGAAAATACACATTTCCCACATACCCACTGCATGCATAGCCTCCCTTACTATCAACATCCCCCACCAGAATGTGACAGTTGTTATAAAGGATGAACCTACCTTGACACGTCATAATCAAAGTCCGTAGTTTACATTAGGGTTCACTCCTGGTGTTGTATATTCTATGGATTTGGATACATGTTTAATGACATGTATCTATCATTACAGCATCATGCAGAATATTTTCCCTGATCTAAAATATTTTCTCTCCCCACTAATCCCTGGCAGCCGATCTTTTCATTGTCTCCATAGTTTTGTCTTTTTCAGAATATTATATAGTTGAAATCATGCAGTATGAAGTCTTTTCATATTGGCTTCTTTCAGTTAGTAATATGTATTTAAGTTTCTTCTGTCTTTTCTTGGCTTGATAGCTCATTTCTTTTTAGTCCTAAATATATTCCATTGTCTGGATGTCTCACGGTTTATTCACCCACTGAAGGACATCTCAGCTGCTTCCAAGTTTTGGCTATTAAAAATGTTTGCTATAAATATATGCAGGTTTTTGTGTAGACTTAAGTTTTCCTCTCCTTTAAGTAAATACTAAGGAGTGCTACGCTGGATTGTATGTTAGAAGTCTAGTAAAAAACTATACTTTGTTTAGTAAGAAACTGCCAAACTATCTTCCGAAGAGGCTGTAACATATTGCATTCCCACCAGCAATAAATGAGAGTTCCTGTTGCTCCACATCCTCATTAGCATTTGATGTTTTTTGGTTTGGGCTATTCTAATAGGTCTAAAGGGGCATTTGACTATTGTTTTAGTTTGTACTTCCCTGATGATGTATGATGTGAAGAATCTTTTCATGTGGATATTTTCTATCTGTATATCATCTTTGGTGAGATGTCTGTTAAGGTCTTTGGCCCATTTTTTAATCAAATCTAACTTTATATATTAAACAACTTTTCTATGTTTTAAATAAATGTTAAAATTCATTTATTTAAAGTTTAAAATTCAACTTTAATATATAAATTGGTAGGGCGCAGTGGCTCACGCCTATAATCCCAGCACTTTAGGAGACCGAGGCAGGCGGATCACGAGGTCAGGAGTTCGAGACCAGCCTGGCCAACACGGCAAAACCCTGTCTCTACTAAACATACAAAAATTAGCCGGGTGTGGTGACATATGCCTGTAGTCCCAGCTATCTGGGAGGCTGAGGCAGCAGAATCACTTGAACCCGGGAGGCAGAGGTTGCAGTGAGCTGAGATCGTGCCATTGCACTCCAGTCTGTGACACAGTGAGACTGTCTCAAAAAATGTGTGTGTGTGTGTGTGTGTGTGTGTGTGTGTGTGTGTGTATGTATAAAGTTGTTTTCTTACTGTGGAGTTCTAAGATTTCTTTGTATATTTTGGATCATACCTCTTTATCAGATACATCTTTTGCAAATATTTTTGTGGCTTTTCATTCTCTTGAAATATTAAGTAATTTTAAACTACTTTATTTTTTAAGTTGTTTTGGAGACAGAGTTTCGTTCTTGTTGCCCAGGCTGGAGTGCAACAGCATGGTCTCAGATCACTGAAAGTTTTGCCTCCTGGGTTGAAGCAATTCTCCTGCCCTCAGCCTCCCTAGTAGCTGGGATTACAGGCTCCCACCACCACTCCCAGCTAATTTTTTTTTAAAGACAGAGTGTCACTCTGTCACTCAGGCTGGAATGCAATGGCGCGATCTCGGCTCACTACAACCTCAGCCTCCTGGGTTCAAGCAATTCCCTGCCTCCGCCTCCTGAGTAGCTGAGATGACAGTTGCTTGCCACCATGCCTGGCTAATTTTTGTATTTTCACAAAACACAAGGCAGGGTTTCACCATCTTGGCCAGGCTGGTCTTGAACTCCTGACCTTGTGATCCACCTGCCTCAGCTTCCCAAAGTGCTGCGATTACATGTGTGAACCACTGCACCTGGACTTTTTCTTTTTTTAAATGAGCCTATACCCAGTTTTTGCATTTAAGGTTTTCACAGGCTTGCCCCAATACTAATGACAACTTATAACACACTTTCAATGGGAAAATATTCCTCTTTGCAAATAGTTGACTTATAAATAAACAAACTGCTGGAACGTGATTCATTTGCACCAATAAGAGACCACTATTACAGAACAAGTTTAGGAGGCATGTGGGAGTAAGTGATGGTGAAAGGCTAAAGAGGGTTAATTCATGAAGTTTGATAATGAGAAAAGACAGACTGGACAACAGAGTAAGACCCTGTCTATAAATAAATAAATAAATAAGTAAATAAATAAACAGCAGTAACCCAGGCTACTAAAATGGCATGTTTTGAGTGAACATATTTTCCAGTTATGTTCTAAAATTTTGAATTCCTCATTAATTTCCCTATGCTCAAGATCTTTAGAACCCTCTAGTGGCCACATGAGGAATTGGCTTAGTTGAACCAAGTAAAAGCTTAATTTTTACATTCATGTAAAAAAAAATTATATATATGTATATAATGTATATATAATATATATATTTGTATAAATATATTTATATTTATATAAATATAAAATATATATTATATATATACACACACATATATAAATAGGCTAGACACAGTGACTCATGCCTGTAGTCCCAGCACTTCAGGAGGCTGAGATGGGTGAATTGCTTGAGCCCAGGACTTTGAGACCAGCTTGGGCAACATGGCAAAACCCTGCCTCTACGAAAAATACAAAAATTAGCTGGGCATGGTGGTGCATGCCTGTAGTCCCAGCTACTGGGGATGCTGAGGTGGGAGGATCACCTGAGCAGTAAGCTGTGATCATATCACTGCACTGCAGCCTAGGCAAAAAGGGAAGACCCTGTCTTAAAATGTATACATACATCATAAAATATATATAAAAAAACCTTTAGAAGTGTGCTTGTCTGACGTCCAATTTAAGATCACAGACTAAAGGTTCAGAAACTGTATTAAAAACCCTAGAAAACAGAAAGTAGATGGATTCAGACTAACTGATTTACCTATCATTTCTACAACATAACAGGGGTGAAGTTTGGGGCTGGTGAAGTAATAGAGAGGTTTTAAGAACAAAACAGACCACTGTAGAGGGAAGGAGTGGCCTATGAAGCAGCAGCTCAAGTTTAGCTATGTGCTACTTAACAGGGATAGGTTCTGAGAAGTATATCATTAGGCGATTCCCTCACTGTGTGAACATAGAGTGTACTTACACAAACTTAGATGGTATAGCCTATTGCTCCTAAGCTACAAACCTGTACAGTATGTTACTGTATTCATACTCTAAGCAATGGTATTTGTCTATCTAAACATATGTAAACATAGAAAAGGTACAGTAAAAATATGGTATAAAAGATTTTAAAAAATGGGCTGGGTACGGTGGCCCACACTTGTAATCCCACCACTTTGGGAGGCTGAGGTGGGCAGATCATGAGGCCGGGAGTTCAAGACTAGCTTGGTCAACACGGTGAAACTCCGTCTCTACTAAAAAATGCAAAAATTAGCTGGACGTGGCGGCAGGCGCCTGTAATCTCAGCTACTCAGGAGGCTGAGGCAGGAGAATCACTTGAAACCAGAAGGTGGAGGTCACAGTGAGCTGAGATTGTGTCACTGCACTCCAGCCTGGGCAACTGAAACTCTGTCTCAAAAAAAAAGATAAAAAATGGTACACCTATAAAAGGCACTTAACTTGAATGAAGTTTGTGGGACTGGAAGTTGCTCTGGGCAAGTCAATGAGTGAGTAGTGAGTGAACATGAAGGCCAGGGGCATTACCGTACATCACTATGGACTTTATAAAAACTGTACACTTGGGCTATGCAAAAGTTATAAAAATATTTTTCTTATTTTAATAATAAATTAACCTTAGCATACTGTAACTTTTTAAATTGATAAAATTTTAACTTAAAAAAATAAAAAATAAACAAAAAAAACCCAAAAAAATTTAACTTTATATAACTTTTGATTCATAATAACACTTAGCTTAAAACACACATTGGCCAGGCACAACCCTGTAATCCCAACATTTTGGGAGGCTGAGGTGGGATGATCTCTTGAGCCCAGGTGTTCAAAACCAGACTGAGCAACATAGTGAGACCCCATCTCTATAAAAAGTAAAATAATTAGCCGAGTGTGGTGGTGTGTACCTGTAGTCCCAGATACCTGGGAGGTTGAAATAGAAGGATCACTTGAGCCTGGGAGGCAAAGGTTGCAGTAAGCCGAGATTGTACCACTGCACTCCAGTCTGGGTGACAGAATGAGACCCTGTCTCAAAAAACAAAAACCAAAAAACACACTCACACACATTGTACAGCTGTACAAAAATATTTTTTCTTTATATCCTTGCTCTGAAAGCTTTCTTCTATTAATTTTTTTTTTTAACTTTTAAAGACACAAACCCACACATTAGCCCCAGCCTACATAGGGTCAGGATCATCAATATTACTATCTCTACCTTCACATCTTGTCTCACTGGAAGATGTTCAGGGGCAATAACACACATGGAGCTGATATCTCCTACAGTCACAGTGTCTTCTGGAACTCCTCCTGAAGGGCATGCCTGAGGCTGTTTTACAGTTAACTTTTTAAAGTAGGAGTACACTCTAAAATAACAATAACTAGTATAGTAAATACATAAACCAGTAACACAGTCATTTATAATTATCCACTATTATATATTGTAAGTTAATTGTATGTGCTAGACTTTTATAGGGCTGGCAGCACAGTAGGTTTGTTTACAAACAGCATCACCACAAACATGTGAGTAATGTGTTGCATTAGGATGTTACAAGGCTATCATGCCATTGGGCAATAGGAATTTTTCGGCTCCATTATAAGCTTATGGGACCACTATCACATTTGCAGTTTGTCAGTGACAAAAATGTCTTTACGTGGTACATGACTGTAGCTAATTAGATCACTAGCTACCACACTTCGGGGCAAAGACGTTCTCCCCCAGGTGCAGAGAACAAATGGTTGCAGCATTTCCTGCAAATTGCTTTCTAAAGACAGTACTGAGCCTCAGATGATGTAGACCTCCTGAAAGTCCTGAAGAGTAGAATGGTCCACCCCTATAGAATAATTTTTTTTTGGAAATTGTGATCCTGCCATCCTTCAACCACACTAACAGGACACCTGCCAGTTACAAGACAAACTGTGAGTAGGCAATCAGCCCCCAATTCAGGGAAAGCCTTTGGTGTAAGCAGCTCTTTACAACTGCAGCAGTGTTCATGCCTGCCTCCTAACCTCATCGACTCTACAGGGCTGAGTGGTCCCTGAAGAGATGTAATCTTATGGCTGGGCCTATGACTGACCACTGATCTGACGTAAGGGTTACAGAGAGTCAACAGGTCTATGGCTGTTAATGGATTGTGTCTTTCCACAGAGAGCTGAAGAGCCAAGAATAAAATGCTCACCTTACAATTTACTTTAGAAAAACTCAACATCTTATCTTTTCAACTTTTTGGATTGCAACACAAACATCACAGAATTTCTATTATTAAATTTATTTTGGAATATGTGTATTATTTTTTACTTGGCAGGGGCATAAATTTAGAAAATGTTCAATTTAGTTTTTTAAAAACTAGTTAAACAGTTTGAAGCAGATTAGTGGCCCATAATCTTCATTAATCTTTTGAGCAATATATGTTTAAATTGTTCAATCTATGTCAAAACCAATCTGGCCCATTGCTTTCTTTTTAAAAAAAAAAAAATTTTAAGGCCAGTGGCAGTGGCGCATATCTGTAATCCCAAAACTTTGGGAGGCTGAGGCGGGAGGATCACTTGAGGCCAGGAGTTGGAGACCAGCCTGGCCAACATGGTGAAACCCTGTCTCTACTACTAAAAATACAAAAATTAGCTGGGTGTGGTGGTGTGTGCCTGTAATCTCAGCTACTCAGGCTGCGGCACGAGAATCACTTGAGCCCAGGAGGCAGAGGTTGCAGTGAGCCGAGATCGAGCCACTGCACTCCAGCCTGGGTGACAGAGCAAGATTCTGTCTCAAAATTAGATGTTAAATGCCAATTTCGGAGTCACATCTGATTCACTTAAGAAACTTAATAATGCTCCCACTAAATAAAAACAACAGTCTCAGAGGAATAACAGTACAAAATGTGAAAATAAATTGAGTAAAAAAACCCCCAAACATAGTGAAGGAGAAAATCCGCAAGTAAAAGAATGACGATGATAACAGTAATAACAAAAAGTATTTACATTGTGTTGTTGTTTTGGAGGCAGGGTCTCTCTGTCACCCAGGCTGGAGTGCAGTGGCATGATCATGGCTCACTGCCACCTCAATCTCCTGGGCTCAAGTGATCCTCCGGCCTCGATCTTCCAAAGTGCTGGGATTATAGGCATGAGCCTAAATTACTGTCTAGCCTAAATTTTGTAATTATGATGTGACTCAAGAATTCCACTTCTAGGAGTTTATATAGTGGAGAACACAAGAAGCAATATAATTATATGGTTATTTCCATGTTATTTTGTATTCTTCTACAGAAGGAGTTAATAATATTTTTCTGTAAAATGCCAGAGAGTAAATGTTTAGGCCTTGCAAAAACATGATCTGTTGCAAATATTCAGCTCTGCAGTTGCAGCATGAAAGCAGCCATGGAAAATAAGTTAATGAGCATGGCTGTGTTCAAAGAAAACTTTACTTATGGACAGTGGATTTCACATTGTTTTATACCATTTTCACATGTCATCAATCTTTTGATTTTCCAACTATTTCAAAATGTAGGCTTGCTGCAGTGGCTCATGTCTGTAACCCCAGCAATTTGGGAGGCCAAGGTGGGCAGATTGTTTGAGCTAAGAAGTTTGAAACCAGCCTCAGCAACATAGCATAATGCCACTGTTTAAATGGGGGAAGTCCAAATTATTCTGGACTTGGATCTTCTGATATTTAGCTGCCAACCATGATAAGCACATTAAACCTTAAACGAAAAGCAAACTGTTTTTCTATTTAGAGCATCCAATACAAGTTAAATCTTAGTTTTTCCTATTAAGTCTTCCCTGATTCTTTAATTGTCCTTAACTTTTAAACAAACTGAAATTTATACATTCCATATTGGTCTGCTCAGGCTTCCATAACAAAATATCAGACTAGATGGTTTCAACAAAGGAACTTTTTTTTCTCACAGTTCTGGGGGTTAGAAGTCTGAGATGAGGATACCACCAGCATGGTTAGGTTCTGGTGAGGACTTTTTCTGACGTACAGCTGGCTGCTTTCTTATCATGTCTTCACATGGCAGAAAGAGACATAATAAGCTCCTTGGTGTCTTTTAGTGTGAGGGCACTAATCCCATCACGAGGGCCCCAACCTCTTCACTTCATTTAAACACACTTACCTTCTAAAAGGCCCATCTCCAAATACCATCAGGTTGGAGGTTAGAGCTTCCGCATAGGCATTTTAGGCTGGCACAGTCTATCTAACTTCCTGTCCATACATTAGTTATCTATATTAGTCAGAGTTTTCCAGACACACACACACACACACACACACACACACACACACACACAATCTAGAGAGAGGATGAGGGATCATGACCTTATCTAACCCTAATCACCTCCCAAAGGACCCACCTCCAAATATCATTGTAGTCGAGGGGTTGGGCTTCAACATATGAATTTTGGGAGGATACAAACATTCAGTCCATAACATACCCAATTCACCTATTTATTTTTAATTTTCTTTTGTGGAGACAGGGTCTCACTATGTTGTCCAGTCTGGTCTCCAACTGCTAAAATCAAGTGATCCTCTCACCTCAGCCTTCCAAAGTGCTGAATTAACAGGTGTGAGCCACTGCACCTGGGCCCTAACTCACTTTTGTCATGCTAATTTCAGACTTAAGTACCCGAATGGATAAATAAATGAAACATTTTAAGCAATCACATGGTGCTCCCTGACTACCAATATATGTTGCCTTTTTGGTCTACTCACCAGCATGTGTGCAATAATCTATTTATATCTCATCTATTTTTATTTTTATTATTTTTGAGACAGAGTCTTGCTCTGTCGCTAGGCGTCAGGTTGGAGTGCAGTGGCACGATCTCAGCTGACTGCAACCTCCGCCTCCTGGGTTCAAGCAATTCTCCTGCCTCACCCTCCCAAGTAGCTGGGACTACAGGCGATCACCACCATGCCCAGCTAATTTTTGTATTTTAGTAGAGACGGGGTTTCATCATGTTGGCCAGGATGGTCTCCATCTCTTGACCTTGTGATCTGCCCGCCTCAGCCTCCCAAAGTGCTGGGATTACAGGCGTGAGCCACCGTCCCTGGCCTATATCTCATTATTTTACCCAAATGAATCGACAATGAAAAAAGTGATAATACTTAGAATAAAAACCTTTAGTCTTATAAACTTAATTCTGAGAAAAGATGGAATTAATTAGGTGTGCCAAAAGAGGAGAATATTAGCACCACATACCCACAGGATTGTATTAAAATATAAACAAAGAATAAAATCATATGAAATATTATCAATATACTGAATAGTATGTCCATAAAGTGAGCTGTAAAATATTTATATTTTAAGCTTTCTAGGGATGAATATATTCTACAACAGAAAAAAGATCACTTCACTCTTACACATTTTCAGGAATGTACGAGTACTGTAGGAAACTGAATACCATAGGCTAGGTCTGTTTCTCAAACTTTGTTAACACATTGGAATAGGCTGGGAAATTTCTGAAAAATACTGATACCTGATTTCTACCACTAGATATTCTTATATAATTGGTATAAAAGGGAACTTAGGCATTAGGAATTGTAAAGGTTCCCCAAGTGATTTTAATGTGCAACAGAAGTTGGGAATCACTGGCCTAAGTTATCCTGAAGATAAAAAGCATCTCCACAATCTCAATGGTTTAAAAAACAAGTCTATTTCTCACTCATGCTACAAGTCCAAACCGAGTCAAAAGGGGGATTTCGCTTACCCTCCTTCTCTGTCATCTCAACCCTAGGCCTCAGGGTCTACCACAGCAGAGGAGGAGGAATAGACTCATGTACTGGCTTGTAAATGATTTTGTGCAGCAACAACTCACCTCACTTCCCCCTAATATTTCATTAGCTGAAGCAAGTCACTTAGTCATACCTAATTTCAAGGAGATGGGGAAGTGTAATTCTCCCACATGATCAAGAGATAAGAACAATTAGAAACACTGGTGAGCAGAGTAATGTCTCTGCCCCACTTCCCCCTTTTTTTTGAGATGAGGTCTCACTGTCAGCCAGGCTGGAGTGCAGTGGTGCCACCTGGGCTCACTGCAACTTCTGCCTTCTGGGTGATCCTCCTACCTCAGCATCCCCAGTAGCTGGGACCATAGGCACGTGCCACCATGCCCAACTCATTTTTTTGTATTTTTGGGAGAAACAAGGTTTTGCCATGTTGTCCTGGCCGGTCTCAAACTCTTGAGCTCAAGCCATCTGCCTGCCTTAGCCCCCCCAAAGTGCTGGGATTACAGGTGTGAGCCACTGCACCCAGCCCTATCTCTCATATTTTTATATCAATGCTCGTTTTTTGTTTTTTTGGGACATGGTCTTGCTCTGTCACCCAGGCTGGAGTACAGTGGCATGATCTCGGCTCACTGCAACCTCTGCCTCCCAGGTTGAAGTGATTCTCCTGCCTCAGCCTCCTGAGTAGCTGGGATTATAGGGGCCCACCACCATGACCAGCTAATTTTTGTATTTTTAGTAGAGATGGGGTTTTGCCATGTTGCCCAAGCTGGTCTTGAACTCCTGGGCTTCGGTCTCCCAAAGTGCTGGAATTACAGGCATGAGCCACTGCACCTGGCCATTTCAGTGGCTTTTGTAACATTAATATACATCAGTGTGAAGCTAGTTAATCCTCTTACTTTCACACAATGTATTGTTACGTAGAGAGAGAGAAAGAGATGGAGAGAGAGGGAGAGAGGTACTGATATAGAACGAGAGCCAAAAAATATATATATATTTTTTGAGACAGAGTTTCGCTCTTGTTGCTTATGCTGGAGTGCAGTGGTGTGATCTCAGCTCAACTGAAACCTCCACGTGTTGGGTTCAAGCAATTCTCCTGCCTCGGCCTCTCAAGTAGCTGGGATTACAGGCATGTGCCACCATGTCTGGCAATTTTGTATTTTTAGTAGAGATGGGGTTTCACCATGTTGGTCAGGCTGGTCTTGAACTCCTGACCTCAGGGGATCTGCCCACCTCAGCCTCCCAAAGTGTTGGGATTACAGGTGTGAGCCACCACGCCCAGCCTCCAAAATATTTTAAGGGAGTACAGAATCACTATGGTGAGTATAAGCTGGGCATGGTGATGTAAGCCTGTAGTGTCAGATACTCAGGAGGCTGAGGTGAAGGATCACTTGAGTCCCAAAGTTCAAGGCCGCATTTCTGCCTGGAAGACAAAGTGAGACCCTGTCTCTAAAAACAAAAAAACTCAAACAGAACAGTGAGTATACACCATCTTTTTTTTTTTAAGTGTATGTATATGTATACTTGAATACCCATATGGTATCTATCATTAGAAAGATACACAAAAAATTGGAAAATGTGGCAGTGGAACAGACTTACTTTCCATTGCATGCCTTTGTATTGTTTGAATTCTAAAAAAAAAAAAAATCCTGGGTGTATACTTCAAAATTTTTTAAAAAATGATTTTATGTTACTACATAGGATACTCTTACAAATTAGGAAGAAAGTCAAACATCCAAACAGATAAATGGGCAAAGGAAAAGAAAAATCAATTCACTAAAGAAATACAACCATCAGAGGAAAAAGTACATAATACATTCCTAATAAAAATAAATGTATATAACAGTAATGAACTATCATTTCCCCTTTATCAATGTCGTGGACATTTGAAAGCCTTATCACTTCTGATATTGACAACACTGTAGAAAACTTTAAATGGTGCAAGTATAAAGCTTGAGGTAGGGCAATTTGGCAACATCCATGAAAACTAAGCAGGGTGCTTACTGTTACTATAGGATACATTACCTGAGGATACAGGAGTAGTGTATCATAGTAAACTAAAGCATAGACTCTGGCATTAGACAGTCTAGGTTCAAATCCCATTTCCTAGCTTTGAGACACTGGCAAACTTCTTAATTTTAATGGCCTTAGTTTCTTTATTTATAAAATAGAGATTATAAGAATTACTTCACAGAGTCTTGTGAGAATTAAGTAGCTTTACACATGTCTTATAGATTAAAAAAGGACATCTGAACTAAGGAACTTAAAAGCAAAGTGATTAAATTTAAAATGTACCTATTCATTTATATGGTATATATCACCTTCTACAAAAAAAAAAAATGACATTTGTCTTTCAATCTGTCAAGCTTAGCTAAAAAATTCATGTATCTCTTTTCTTTATCACATATTGACATGATATAGGATGTAAGATATAAATATCAATTTAATGGACTATTAAATAATTTTACACTTTGGAAAATCTTGGATAAATGGTTAAAATTAGAGATTGACATTAAGTGTGGGCACAGGAATATTCTGTGTACACCAATGGGTTTAACAGAAGATGTGTTTGCACTGATTTCTTGTCATCAACTTGCTTTCTGTCAATCTTTAAATACCGAGTTCCAAATCTTCCAGCTCCTGGAGAAGGGCTGTTTCTTTTTGAATTTTCTCCAACTAGAAAAGTTTAAAACAATGAAGTTACTATGAAACAAGTACTGGATATGTAACAAAAATAATACAGATACATGACATTTCTGACAATTTATCATGTTCACTAGTAAACACAAATTTTAAAATACAGGTTAAACACAAATTCTAATTTGTTATCTGGTATGAATCGAGGGTAAAAAAGAACAGACACTGTCTTATTGCATCCCTCTGTGCCCAATAAATTTTCAATTCTATATTTGGGGTTAAAAATGTTGAGGAAAGGAGGAAGGAAAAGGTAAACAGGGCATTACAACTTGAGATATGGAAAGGAAGAGAATCTTCTATTTGTCTAATATAACAAATTGCTATTATTTTCATCAGTAACAGCATAGTTTGCCTCTTAAGAACATTGACTCTTTCATTCCCATGATCAATACCATATCTCCTCTATTTAAGAGTAAAGCTATTTAAAAATAAAACCATTAAAGAGAATATGGCATATGGTTTTCAAAATCTATGTGCTCTTTTACCTGACTAGATACTTGTTTATAATAAATGGGGGAAGGGTGGTGGTCACAAGCCTAAACGGAAAATGCAGAAAGTACCTGATTTTTTTCTAGCTGTTTTCCAGTTGCTGCTTGTTCTTTCAGTTGTTCGATTGCTTTCAGTTTCTGCAAATATCAAATATGAGTCAAGAGGAAGGAAGTCACTTCAAATGCAAATTTCCTTATTAAGAATGTGAAACTCAAATAAGGAGATTAATTATCTTACATTTTTATCAAAAATGGTCTGTTAAAATGCTACGATAAAACTATTTTTAAAGTTAAATGCAAAATTGTAAATGTTAAAAACATGAGATTTGGCAAAATATTTTTCTCAGGCTTTTAATTAATATTCTCACATATATATGTGTATATGTAAATGTATCAGTAATGGCACATTTCAATGCCCCACTGGACCTAGGTGATGTTTCTGGCTTTGAGAGAAATCTCAGTGAGAGCATTCTGAAAGATTTTTGGTCCAAAATCCTGCCCAATAAAAAATGAATGAAAGAGAAATCTCATAATGCAGTTGTGAAGGACTCAAGAGACCTTCTTTTATCCCCAGGGCCACCCCAACACACTGGTTGCAATATCACAAGTCAATACACTTCTCTTTTTGTCTCCATCTCTTTATCTTCAAAACTAGGATAAATATCTGGTCCTACTTATCTCACAGGTATCTAATGAAATACTGATTATGCCTGTAATCCCAGCACTTTGGGAGGCTGAGGCAGGTGGATACCTGAGGTCAGGAGTTAGAGACCAGCTGGGCCAACATGGTAAAACTCTGTCTCTACTAAAAATACAAAAATTAGCCGGGTGTGGTGGCGCACGCCTGTAGTCCCAGCTACTCAGGAGGCTGAGGCAGGAGAATCACTTGAACATGGGAGGCAGAAGTTGGAGTGAGCCGAGGTTGTGCCACTGAACTCCAGCTTGAGTGACAGAGTGAGACTCCATCTCAGAAAAAATAAAGTTTTCAGTATATTTTTATGTTAATGCATATTGATTTTTATTACTCCAAAAATCAGTAAATTACTAAGAACCTTCAGACATTTGTGACAAAACTAAAATCAGTACCATTACTAAGTGACAGTACTTCATAGCGAGAAAGCAACGAGAACTGCTAATATAAACTTCTTAGATACCTGTCTTTAGGCATCTAAGTACTACCTTATTTATGTAAGTTTAATTTATGCCTTGCAATATGCATATCTGTTTTTAAGTCTCTCACCTTCTTTAGGTTCTTGATTTTTTTATCTATCTCAGGATCCCCAGAAACTGACTGAGAGATAGTGTTTCGTGGTGTGCTCTGTGGGGCAGGAGTAGGTGCCAAATCTGGACTCTTATCACTTCTTGCTTCCTGCAGGAAATATTTTTTAAAATTCAATTTTAAAAACCAAAAACATTACAATATTTAAACCATCACAGCTTTGGTCTATAAAATACAGAAACTACATGATTTTACTTACATTTTATATAAGGAATCTGAATTAAAGGTCTCATGAAGTATGCTACATACTCCCATATTAGAAATAAAATGACCTTATCAGAGTAAACTAGGAGGTTTTTGTACCAGCTAACAAGCACTCCAAACTTTTGGATATTCTGAGATGTGCCAGTAGATGGATAGAGGGATGGTTTGAACATATGAGAGGGCTTTTCTATTTAATGTGTTTAAAGTTTCACTCTCACAAAGCTCTCTCCAAAACTATGAAGAATATGTATGATCAAGTACATGTAATGGATTATGCTACAAGAGTAAGAATCCTACAGATACTAATTTTTAATCAGATCAATTCAGTTCTGCAACAAAGAACCACAAAACTTTCTTCCCCTTAAAGGGATGCTATGTTGCTTCCAATATGATCAGACCTCTGATAACTTTTCTTGTCCCTCCTCACTGAAGGACCCCCAATTCTGAATCACTTTTATTTCCGCTAAGGTGTTGTATACTTTTGCCCCAGCCTTTGTGTACAGCAGTCTCCCTTAACCATGCTTTCACTTTCTATGGTTTGAGTTAACTGAGCGTCAACTGCAGCCCAAAAATATTACATGGAAAATGCCAGAAATATACAATTCATAAGTTTTAAGCTGTGTGATGAAATCTCTCAGCATCCTGCCAAGGGTGAGAATTCTTTTATCCAGCGTATCCACAGTGTATTCAGTCCCCACCTATTTTTCACTAGTAGCTGTCTTGGCTATCAGATTGACTATCATAGTATCAACAGTGCTTGTGTTCAAGTAACCCTTATTTTACTTAATAATGGCCCCAAAGCACAGAGTAGTGATGCTGGCAATTTGGATATGCCAAAGAGAAGCCGTAAAGTGTTTCCATTAAGTGAAAAGGTGAAAGTTCTTAATATGGAATAAAAAATATTATACATTGATTTGCTAAGATCTACAGTAAGAATAAACCTATCCATGAATTTGGGAAGAAGAAAAAAGAAATTAGTGCTAGTTTCACAGTTGCACCTCAAACTGCAAGTTACAGTCATGGTCATTCATCTCACCACACAGGCACTGTACCATCTCATATCCTCACAAAAAGGGTGAATACAGGCCGGGCGCGGTGGCTCATGCCTGTAATCCAAGCCCTTTGGTGGCCAAGGCGGGCGGATCACCTGAGGTCGGGAGTTTAAGACCAGCCTGACCGACATGGTGAAACCCTGTCTTAAAAAAAAAAAAAAAGGGTGAATACAATACAATTAGATATTTTGAGAGATCATATTCCCATATATTTTATTACAGTATATTGTTATAATTGTTCTATTTTCTTATGAGTCACTGTTAATCTCTTACTGTGCCTAATCTATAAAGTAAACTTTATCATAGCTATGTGTGTACAGGAAAAACACAGTTTCTATAGGGTTCTGTATTAACTGTGGTTTCAGGCACATCTCTGCCCCTCCAGGATAAAGGGAGACTACTACATATTGCTCCTTGTGCCTAGAACACCTTCCCCTACAAGTCACTGGCTGAACCCTACTTATCCTTTAAGTCTCCTGGAAAATTTCCCCATTCTAAGACTGGGTAGTTGCACCTTTCCCAGGCTCCCATAATGTCCAGTATTTTTCCCTACAGTAACACCATATTCCACCATTCTCTATTAGAACTGAGCCCCTAGGATAATACTGGTTTGCTGCAAGGGCTAAATAAATTAAAAAGTAAAGGAATGACTTTTCCTTTATAATTATGACAAGATATATATTTTGGTAAGAGGAAAAGAGTTATTTATATATTTATTTATTGGCTCCAAGAAAAGGTTTCTACTTCTTATAGAATTTCCAGTGGAATATATATGATGCCCCAGGTCTCCATAACCTTTTACTCAGAGTTCTGAGTAGGATACTCTGAACTTTTAAAGCATCCTCAGGGAACACAGAATAGGGTATCACTTCTAGATATTCAACTCTAAAAAAGTCTGCCTAAGAGTTTACAGAAAATACAGAATTGGAGTCAATTTTTCTTTTTAAAGTCATGTTGGTTTCACTTTTTTGTAGACTTTAATAAACAATTCCTTACCTTCTCCATGATAACAAATTACTGGGAACTTTGAGTATATGAAAGAAAATATTCAGTCTCTCCTCTTAAGGAGCCTATAAGTTCTGGTAATAGGCAGTTTTATATTTTTCATAATACAAAGTTAAAGTAGAAGAGTGAATAAAAGAAGAGGGGATATTCTGCCTATCAACATTCACTTTTTATATCAGATTTTAAAAATATAAAATTTTAGTTGTTTGTAATGAGCCAAGAATATAACTCTTCTAGGAAGAAAGGTTAAATGTTATACATGTGAAAAACCATTAAAATTAAGTGAAATGTGAAATTTATTTTTCTCCACAAATCTAACCAAGAACAAGTTGCAATGTTTGCATTATTACACTTAAATTCTGGCCATTCTCTAGAAAGGACGTATATATAACAAGATTAAATTCTCATGTTTCAACTCTTTTTTGGTAAAGTCAATACACTTATAAAATTATCACCAGTTTAGAAAAATACTAGTTAGATTATATACATCTGACTGCTCTATCTCTGGCTACTTACTTCACAGTCAGGACTAAGAAGGCTTGGATAAGGTGAGACTCTGTCAAAGGCCATTTAGCTTTGTTCCATCACCCAGCCATAACTTTTACTAACTCTAGCCAGTTGTCCCCAAAATACATACTGAATAGATTATACTGCAAGTTGAAAACCCTTTGCTATTACTGGAAAAACAACTCAAAAAGCAACTCCATGATGAGGGATTACCGGTATCACCTTTGGTATCATCTTTAGTAAAAAACGTGTATAGGTGTGCTTGATGATTGTACTGGCTTTTTAAAAAAACTGACAGTTATATAACTCAGAGTTATAAATAACCATTATTTATAATAATTATTATATTAAATATATGACATAATTATAAAATATTAATATAAAATATAAAAACAATTTACATATTATATAATTATAATTCAGTACATTATTAGCTTATTAAGTTATAATTATTATTAATTATAATCACATGTAATTAGATGGTATTATTTATATAATAATTATAAAGGAATCTTAGTTCAGTATCACCGATGGTCATATTAAAAATATCTTTTGATAAAATGGAAGACATCTTGCTTATAAAAACAGAATTCTAAGTTGAGTGGGTTTCAGAGAGGCCCTAAAACTCAGAAGGCATCTAACCTATCGAGTTTAAAGGATACTACTAATGTGTTATAATACCCAGGGCCAGCAGAGGTCCCTACCTGTACTGATAAAAGGACAAGACTTGCTTAACGCATGGAATAGATCATTTTACTTGGAATAACGTAAAGCTGACTTTAAATTAAAAGATACTTCTGGGGATAAAATATATTAACTACAAATGAGCAGAATGGTTTTTCTAAGTCTAGATTTTAGTAGAATATGGTTGCATAACACAATTCTACACCTTAAAATAGTAACTGCCTCCCAAAACACATAACCATCCTAGACCTGTCAAAATTCAAGAATTATCAGCAAGACTGTATTGGTGATATAGCACTCAGCTATTAAAAATCTCCCTTTCCAGAATAGGCACAGTGGCTCACGTCTGTAATTCCAGCACTTTTGAGAGGCTGAGGTGGATGGATTGCTTGAGCTCAGAAGTTTGAAACTAGCTTGGGCAACATGACAAAAATCAGTCTCAAAAAAACCCAAACCAAAACAAAGCCAAATAGAACCCACCCCCTTCCAATCTGAAAAACATAGTGAGAACGTGTCTTTACAAAAAAAAAAAAATTAGGAATAGTGGTACACATGTATAGTCCTAGTTACTTGGGAAGCTGAGGCAGGATTACTTGAGCTCAGGGGTTTGGGGCTGCAGTGAGCCATGATCATGCCTCTGGACTGCAGCCTGGTTAACAGAGTAAGAAAGAAAGCGTCTCAAAAAACAAAAATAGAGGGGAGAGATCCAAGATGGCTGATTAGCAACAGCTCAGGAATGTAGCTCCCAGTGAAAGCGCAGAGAACGAGTGGACGCCGCACTTTCCGACGAATTTTTGTTGCCCACAGACTGGGAGATTCCCGGCTGAGGAGCCACACGGGTCGCCAGCACAACTCTTTTGGCCGGGGCGGCGCTTCTCGGTGCGGATCGTACGAGATTGGATGCCCTTTTAGTCGGGCTCGGCTGGTCCAATCCCCACAAGGAGAACAGCAATTGGAAGCGCTGAGGACCGATAACAAGCACAGCTGAACCCAGGAAGGCCCAGCTCTGTGGGGAAGGGGCGCCCCCCGAAGGAAAACTAAGAAACAGAAAAAACTTCATCACCAACAAGCTGGACGTCCACTCAGAGACCCAATCTGAAAGTCGGCAATTACAAAGACGACAGGTGGATAAATCCACAAAGATGGGAAGAAACCACTGCAAAAAGGCTGAGAACACCCAAAATCAGAATGCCTCTCCTCCTACAGGGGATCGCAGCTCCTCAACAGCAAGAGAACAAGGCTTGACGGAGGATGAGTGTGATGAACTCACAGAATCAGGCTTTAGAAGGTGGATAATAAGAAACTTCCGTGAGCTAAAAGAACATGTTCTAACCCAATGCAAAGAAACTAAGAACCTTGAAAGATGATTTAACGAAATGTTAACGAGAATGGACAACTTAGAGAAGAACATAAGGGAACTGATGGAGCTGAAAAACACAACACGAGAACTTCGCGAAGCATGCACAAGTTTCAACAGCCGAACTGACCAAGGAGAAGAAAGGATATCAGAGGTCGAAGATCAACTCAATGAAATAAAACAAGAAGGCAAGATGACAGAAAAAAGGGTAAAAAGGAATGAACAAAGTCTCCAAGAAATATGGGACTATGTGAAAAGACCTAATCTATGTTTGATAGGTGTACCTGAATGTGACGAAGAGAATGAATCCAAGCTGGAAAATACTCTTCAGGAT
>PVKP010033103.1:0-25299 GCA_004027715.1 Plecturocebus donacophilus | reverse complement strand
TAGTACATTTAGTGTTGAAATAAATGTATAATTTCCCCTGATTATTACTATAAAGGAAAATATGCACTTGGTTGTATAAAAGCGTGCTTATCTAATCATCAATAATATTATATATCCTCCCTTTTTAATGAAATTAAAGTTGAAAAATAAGTTACTAATTTATTGTGATCATCTCTTTAATACATACTTATAGAATGTAGATAGAAATATATTTAAAGACCAAACTTTGGTCTTTGATTCGTTTTACTTAGCATTTACTGATATGTATACCTCTTGGGTGCTCCCACATCTTGTTGATTTTCCTTCTTTCTGTTACTATTTGCTTTTATGTTCTGTATTTCAATTGATTGATTGATTGATTGGAGAGATGAGGGGCTCACTATGTTGCCCAGGCTAATCAAAAACTCCTGGCGTCAAGCATTCCTCCCACCTTGGCCTCCCAGATCCTGGAATTATAGACATAAACCACTACATTCAACCATTTTTTTAAAAAACTAGCTCATTAAAATGAAGAACAGGAAGGGAAGGACAAAAGCCAGGATTTGTTAACTTTAGATACTACCAAAGTGAGGAATGGGACTTCATTTGGGTAATCTCAGAGGCTTTGCATGGCTTTTCAAAGATGCATCCTTGCACTACCATTTTCTGTATTCTGTTGCAATTTCTTTATACCATCGTTGAGTTTATTTATTTTTTTGAAACAGAGTCTCACTCTATTGCCCAGGCTGAAGTGCAGTGGCTCAATCTTGACTCACTGCAACCTCTGCCTCCTGGGTTCAAGTGATTCTTCTGCCTCAGCCTCCCAAGTAGCTGGGACTATAGGCGCGCTCTACCATGCCTAGCTAATTTTTGTATTTTTAGTAGAGATGAGGTTTCACCATACTGGCCAGACTGGTCTCGAACTCCTGACCTCGTGATCTGCCCGCCTCGGCCTCCCAAAGTGCAGGGATTACAGGCACAAGCCACCGTGCTGGGCCCATTATTGCATTTATTAATGGTCTCCTTACCTTATTGTTTACCCATGTGCTAAGTACTGCTCTGTGTACTAATTCAACTAGCTTTCGCCTATCACCTTGCACCTGCTCTGGCATGGTGTTAAAAAGCCAAAAGCCTTTCATAAAAGAATTTTATATGATACATTGATTGAACATTGCATTTTACTTAAAACAGCTTTTTTGCGGGGGGGGGGTGGGGTGGGAAGGAACCACATCGCAAATTTTTAAGGTGAAATTGCTAGCAGTTTTTCCAAGATAAACATGCTGTTTATAGACAAAAATCTTTTAAATTACCAGTTGATGAATACCTAATGGGATATACATTTGCACAATAATAAAATCACAAAAAGATAATGGTTAGTAATTCTTAATTAGTTAGGAAGGACTCTTGTGACTGGAGTCTACACCAGGAGTGGGACTGTCTTTTCTACCATATAGTTCCTAGGAATTAGACATCTGTTTTCATTTCTTATAGTGAAAAGAGGTCTGAAACAATGTATAATGTCCTAGAAATGAGATAGACTGTTTGATGAGTTAAGAGGAGACAGACTGTTTGATGAGTTAAGAGCAGGTATCTGGATAGACGGAGGTCAGTAAAAACTGTAGTCTCTGCTTCTTGTTGGAAAGAAAATACTCTGTAGGAAAAACCTGCAGTCATCAGTTCAGCAAAAATAATTATAACTCCCACTGGAAATACTGAAAGGACCTGGAATCCCTTTGTCAAGTCCAACACAGAACATAGGATTTTCTTTTTATTAATACTTATTTTAAAATTTAAAATAAAACTAACTGAAACTTTTTTTTTTTTTGAGACAGGGTCTTGCTTTGTCACCCTTGCTGGAGTGCAGTGGTACAATCTCAGCTCACTACAACCTCTGCTTCCTGGGAAGTGATTGTCGTGCCTCGGCCTCCTGAGGAGCTGGGACTACATGTGTGTACCACCACACCCAGCTAATTTTTGTATTTTTAGTAGAGATGGGGTTTCACCATGTTGTCCAGGAAGGTCTTGAACTCCTGGCCACAAGCAGCCTTGCTGCCGTGGCCTCCCAAAGTGCTGAGTTTACAGGGGTGAGCCACCACACCCAGCCCAACATGAGAATTTTTTTTTTTTTTGAGACGGAGTTTCTCTCTGTGGCCCACCCTGGAATTTGGTGCCATGATCTCAGCTCACTGCAACCTCTACCTTTTGGGTTCAAGCGATTCTTTTGTCTTAGCCTCCCAAGTAGCTGAGATGACAGGCTAATTTTTATATTTTATATAGAGATGGGATTTCACTATGTTGACCAGACTGGTCTTGAACTCCTGACCTCAGGTGATCCACCCACCTCAGCCTCCCAAAGTCCTGGGATCACAGGCATGAACCACTGAGGTTGGCCTCAACATAGGATTTTCTTAATGATATTTTTTACCTAAGCCTCATTCTGCAAATGAAAACAAAAAAATTTGATAGAGGGGGCACCAATATAATTCAGTGTTTTTGAAATGTCATTACTTCTCAGAGTTAAGAGTTTGCTACCTGTGTCTTCTACCAATTCTAAATATATTGATTCTTGTCTAGCCCCAAGTGGAAGATAGAGGTGCTAATTTTTCAGGATAACACCAGGCCATTGAAACTGGAATGGGATCAAATCCATAAAAAATTTATCCTAACTCCTAGATAAGTCAGCAAAGACAATGTATGAATGTGAGATTGAATTCTCAACCCTAGATGTCATCCTCTCTTCAATTATCAAGAAAATTTCAAAGTAACAAAAAAGTTGCCTGCTTTGACCAGCTGTTTTTCCTGTGTTAACCATGTTCTCTTCTAGCTGTGCAGAGCAGTATAACTTGTACTAGTCTGAAAAGCAGAAATAAAAACCTTAGTGTTTACAGGGACATTTCTGGCAGATGAAACCAGGAAATTTGTCTGTTGGAAATGGCAATAAAAACTTCAGAACTCATTGATATATTTTGTTGTTCTTCTGGATTCTATTGAAAGTCCTTCTTACCAGTGCTTTGAAAGGAATTTGGACGGTAACTGGGCACACAACTATGCCAAGAATCTTAATTGAGTTGAAGACCTTCATGCAAATAAGACTAAGACTTGTAATAGCAAATAGATTTCTTTGATTTGTAGATGTTTTGACATAACCAGTTGATATGCAGATTAGTCCCCAGTGGGATATTGACTATTGAAATATATGTAAGCACTTTCTAATTTTGAAGCATTACCAAATGTGTCTGTTTTGGGTTTGTCCTATTCCTATTGACAGGTGTGGTGGTCATTCATTTAACAAGTATTTACTAAGTTCTTACTATGTGCCAACTGCTTTTCTAAGTACTAGACATATAGTAATGAATAAAACATTCACAGGAATAAATTTTTATATATAAAATAAAACATAAAAAATAGCCCAGGGATGGTTGCTCACACCTATAATTCTAACACTTTGTGAGGCCAAGGTGGGAAGATGGCTTGAGGTGAGGAGTTTGAGACCAGCCTGGTAAATACAGTGAGACCCTGTTTCTATTAAAAAATAATAAAAATAAAAAATAACTTCAGATAGTGATTAATGTGTGAAGAGGAAAAAGCAGAATATTTAGATAGTGTATGAGGAAGAGGGTAGGTTTTGAGCAAGGAAGAGGAGAAACATTTTACCTAGGTTGTTCAGGCAAAGTCAGTCTGAAGAACTAACATCTGAACTGACACGTTTCTTGAGAAGTCAGCCATAAATTCTAAGTGGAAGGAACAGGCAGTGTGAAGATGCTATGATAGGAAGAAGCTTGGTATGTTCCAGAATGACAAGACCAGGTTATGAAGTGAGCAAAGCTCATTGGAATTTATAATCTCATGCCCACAGAATGGCAAGTGAATGAAGGAAGATGAGAAACACTAAATTTTCTTTGTACATTTTTATTTTTGTTTTTGCATGAGTCCCTACATAGCTTGATGAACCATGTTAAATAATAGAATTATCTTGACTGTTTTACTGCTTTCCCCTAGTGTCCTAAGAAGTATTTCTCTATGAGCACTCTCTCCATTCCCCCCTTTATTTAGAATTATTCTCTTCAATTTGTATTTTCCATCTTAACAAAATTTACAAAGGAAATACAGATTTTTCCTTTTATGCCTTTGCATATAACCTTATCAAAGGAAATAGAAGAGAGGATAATGCTGAAGAAATAGATACTATAGTGATTATATATTTTGAAGCAAATACTGCCTTTATTATAATAGAGTCAGTTCATTATGAGCAGCTTGCTTGCTTTAATCTCTCTTGAGCCTCAGTTTTCTCTGCTATAATATATGGAGGTGACTACTATTTATCTTATAGAATTACATGAGATCAAGCACATGAAGCATTCAGCACAGTGCTTGGCACATAGATAATGTTTATGGAGCACTTACTGTTTATCTTTTAGAGGCAGGTTCTTGCTCTGTCACACAGGCTAGAATGCAGTGGTACAACCTTGGCTCATTGCGGCATCAACCGCCTGGGCTCAAACAATTCTCCCACCTCAGCATCCTGACTAGCTGGAACTACAGGGCACACCACCATTTCTGGCTAACTTTTGTCTCTTTTGCAGAGATGAGGTCTCACTGTATTGCCCAGGCTGGTTTCGAATTCCTGGGTTCAAGTAACTCTCCCATCTTCACCTCCCAAAGTGCTGGGATTACAGGTGTGAACTGCCGTGCCTGTCCTTACTGTTATATTATCATGAAGATCTTTATTCTTTCAAATCACCTCCCAGTAAACCTTTTCTGCAGACATTTTAAAATAGTTCCAATAAACTTTTATGCTGGCATTCCTCCCAGCTTATGCCACTGTCCAAGTATCTTTTCCTCTGTTGTCCAGCTCAGAGACACTATATTTATGAGACCATCTCTTGGTAACAAAAATGCCAGGAATCAGTGGTATATTAAAATCCTAGTATTAATTCAGGCTCCTGTCAAACTCCTGATAAAGCCTATACATACTGTGTAGCTATACCAAAGATTGCATAGCATAGGTGAAAATGCGTGAGTATATAGCCCTTGATCTCCTGAGCTGCATTTGGCCCGTCTCCAGTCATTCCGTTCTAATTAATGACATTCCTGGCATATGGGGATCATACAGCACAGAATGTGTCCACATTCTGCCTGTGAAAACCCACTTTGTTCTCCACCTGCAAAAAGGCAAATTCTGCTTTTCATTTCTTTATTGTGTCATTTTTTAAATGTCATTGTTCTGTCTCCCTCTCCCTTCCTTCCCTCTCTCCCTCTCCTTTTTTTCTTCTTTCTTTTCTCTCTCCTTCTTTCCCTCTCTTCCCTTCCCCCACCCCTTCCATCCTTCCTAGTAAAGGGAAGAGGGATGCACCTTGGGGATTGGTCTTAGAGGAGGAAACTAACATCATCACCTAAACTGATTGTGGAAGTTTTCTTGAAAATCAAGAATGATTTGCTTCAGTAATGCTAACTTTATCACAATCCCCTGAGAAGACCATCACCATTTTTGAACTGCATTGTAGCTTGTACTGTTTTCCTTGTCTAGTATGCTTTTTCTTCTTTTTTTTAAAGACTAATCTCAAATCTTTCTTACTCTTCTAAATCCTACTGACTCTGGACTTGATTAATCCCATGCCACTCAACACTTATGCTGTTGTATACTTTTTGCTACTTAATTCATATTACTGAACCTTTACATACGTTAAAGGCTTATGTCTCCAATTAGATTTCAGGTTTACTCAGAGCAGGGATTTTGTCTTATACATTTATAGTATCTCACTGTTTTTATCTTTCCCTACCCCAACTATAATCATACTTTTTCTAAACACCTGAACATTCTTTCTTCCTTGGGGATAAGGGTATGTTAGCAAAGCTCTATAACCTTTTTTATTTATTCCTCTGACACTTTGATTCTTAGATGAGAGTTGTATAACTTGGGGAAAACCAAAGACAATGGTATATTTTGTAACATTATAGATACTACACAGGGCAAACCGTAGCTGTTACTACAAGAAGTCTATCTAAAATAATAGATTCAGGCTAATTTGAGTGTTTCAGTCTATACCCTGTTTCATCCCAATTTCTTCTTTTAAATTATACTTTAAGTTCTGGGGTGCATGTGCAGAACGTGCAGGTCTGTTACATACCAGCCATGGTGGTTTGCTACACCCATCAACCTGTGTCTACATTAGGTATTTCTCCTAATGTTCTCCCTTGCCTTGCCCCCCACCCCCAGACAGACCCCTGTGTGTGATATTCCCCTCCCTCGGTCCATGTGTTCTCATTGTTCAGCTCCTACTAATGAGTGAGAACATGTGGTGTTTGGTGTTCTGTTCCTGTGGTAGTTTGCTGAAAATGATGGTTTCAACTTTTATTTTAGATTCAGGGGGTACATGTGCAGGTTTATTGCATGGGTATATTGTGATGCTGAGGTTTGAGTATAATTGATCTTGTCACCCAGGTAGTGAGTATACTACCCAACAGGTAGTTTTTCAGCATTCCCCCCCTCCAACTTTTGGAGTCTCTAGTGTCTATTGTTGCCATCTTTATGTCCGTATGTACCCAGTGTTTAGCTCCCACTTATAAGTGAGAATATGCGGTATTTGGGTTTTGTTCCTGCATTAATTTGCTTAGGATAATGGCCTTCAGCTACATCCATGTTACTGCATAAGAAATGCTTTTGTTCTTTTTTATGGCTGCATAGCATTTCATGGTATATATGTACCACATTTTCTTTATCCATTCCACTGTTGAGGAGCACCTAGGTGATTCTTTGTCTTTGCTGTTGTGAATAGTGCTGAGGTGAACATGCAAGTACATGTATCTGTTTTGTTGAATGATTTATTTTTCCTTGGGTATACACTCAGTAATGGGATTGCTAGGTCAAATAGTAGGTCAAATATTTCTTTGAGAAATCCTCAAACTGCTTTCCACAGTGGCTGAACTAATTTACATTCCCACCAACAATGTTATCAGCGTTCTCCCTTCTCTGCAACCTCACCAGCATCTGTTGTTTTTTACTTTTTAGTAACAGCCATTCTGACTGGCATGAGATGCTATCTCATTGTGGTTTTGATTTGCATTTCTCTGATTAGTGATGTCGAGTATTTTTTCATGTTTGTTTGACCTCAGATTTCTGAGTGAGTTTAGAACGTCTGGGCATCAAAATCAAATCTTGGAGTAGTTGAGCTAACCCCCAAATAAAATAAAAATACTTAAAGAAAAATTAGGCTTTTTTCTTTCTCCTCTTAAATGCATTCAGTTCTTTTAGCTTCTCATTTATATCACCACCAGAAGACAACGAATAAATGCTGATAGTTCAGGTTTAAAAAAAAATTTTGTTGATAGCTCTAGCAATTTGGTTGGAGAAATCAGGGAAAATTCAGGACTAAGGAAATTTAGAGACTGTGATTTTCATTTATCCACTCCTCCATTAATTATGACAAACCATAAAAACAGATTAATGCATAAAAGGATGATCACTGTGTATCATCAGAAGAAAATAATAATTGCTAAAAAAAATTCGAGATTTAAAAACAAAGGGGATGATAGTGAGCTCTGTTATTTAAACCAAAGAATATCACTGAAATCTGAAATAAACAAGCCATCCAACAGAAGAAGATATCTATACTTGGTAACTGCATCCTGCTATGTATAAGTTTGAAAAGGAAGAAGGGAAGACAGTGCTGGGAGAGGAGCCATGTATACCTGGATGTGCTCTATTAAAAGAGGTGCTTGATTGCTCAGTAATTGCAGAGCTAGGCTCTTGGGGAGGCCTTTGTCATCCCTCCTTGGCTGACACCAGATGATAGTGTGGCTCTGTGATAAGAGGGGACCAGTGTCTCCATGGTAACTAACTGAGCTCTCTATATTTTACCTCATTACAAATGAGGATAGATAGTAAAATACACACACACACACACACACACCCCAAGAGTGAATATATATGTGTTTATGTATGTATACATCCTGTCTTCTATCTAGAAAGTGAGTAGAATAAAATTTTTGAAAATGTGATTGCATCGAAAGGATAAAGTTGATAGGCATTTTTTCCCCATTGGTGCAGGTAAATATTTCATTTTTCAGTTCCTCTTATGGTTTTGTTCTGAACCCACCCAGCTGTAGCTTGAAAGATTAATGATGGGCAGCAAAAGAATGTGAGAAGAGGTGGTGAATGAATAGAAACCAGCACCAGAGAAGAAAGCATACTGCCTGGCCTTTGGGACAAATAAATAAGGATTTACTAAGTCTGTTAGTTTCATCCCCATAACAGGAAAACCTGGAACCCATTAGAATGGAAATGTGGAGACTTTTATAATGTAATGATTTCTAGAGTTCCAAACCTTCACAGACTGGGGACAAGAAAAAAGAAAGAGGGACTGAAAATCAGCAGTTTCCTTTCTAATTTTCTGTTCTGTAGGTATTGATTTTATTTTAACACAGCTAACTTTACTATGCCTCTCCTCACATAAGACCATTACACCTATGTGTTGATATTTATAAGGTTAAACACATTTCCTGAAATCTTAGCCTGCCTGTCATGCATTTTAAAGAAAAAGACCAAATTAAAGAAGTCATCAGTGAGTAAACTATTAAGTAGAAATTAAAACTTTTTATTCAAGACACAGGATGCAAATATTTGGTCAGAAAACAAAGACCCCAGGAGACTTTTGCAACCATTATATTAGCTTCAATATATTAGTCCATCTGCTCATAGATAAATGACTTTAAGCTCTGAAACAAGGACGCTTAGTAGCCTGGCAGGGACTTCTATTGATACTGAAGACCGAGTCCTTCCCTCACTGTCTGTTTCTCAATTACTAATTTCTGAACAAGTATTTGGTCATTGCTAAAAAGGGCATACATGTAGTTTTAAAACAAAAATAGTTTTTTGTTATGAGTAACAGAATTTTCTACCTTTTAGGACCTACTTACTGATGTCTTGCTTTTCTACGTGGCTTGTGAAAACTGTTAGAATCTTCCAAGGTAAGTGCATTGCACAGGGGTGAAAAAAAGTAGACAGGGTGGGGGAGGAGAACATAGGTATATACCCAGGAGGAATGAAAACATAACATTCACACATAACTTGTGCACAAAAGTTCATAGCAACACTGTTCTTAATAGCTAAAAAGTAGAAACCATCCAAATGTTCATCAGTTGATGAATAGCTAAATATAATGTGGTATGTTCTTATAATGGAACATTATTTGGCACTAAAAAGGAATGAAATACTGATACACAATACCACAGGGATGAACATTGAAAACATTATGTAAGTGGAAGAAGCCAATCATGAAAGACCACTTATTACATGATCCACATATAAGGGGGAGGAGAGGGTGACTATTAAAAGATGCAGGGTTTCTTTTGGTGATGATCAAAATGTTCTCAATTAATTGTGGTGTTGGTTGCAAAATTCTGAATATACTAGAAAACATTGAAGTTTGTTGTGAAAGGCTAAAAATGAATTCTGATAAGGATTAAGATAACAATGGAAACAACATAAGGACAGTGATGGTTCTAAGAAATATCCTTCTCTCTTCTAAGATTAAAAAAACACATCTAACATCTATTATTTGGTAAGATTGAGTAGGATTAGTGCCACTAATGGTCTACCTTGTAAGTTTCTTCTCCAAAGTGGCCAAAGGTAGAGGCAAGTGGGTTCTAGGGTACCCTGATTATTGTCATTCTGCCTTAGGTCTTGACATCCACTGCCTTCACTCAAACCCTCTGGCCAGTTCCATCCTACAGATTCTGAGTTCCTGACTCAGAATCTTACTGTTGTGAACCTTTACACCCAGGTTTGGAGACAAAAAGGAGCACCCTCAAGCGAGGCAGAGCAGTCTCAGAAACAGTAAAATAGAAGAAACTTAAGCCTTGGGACAGTTTTTTTTTTGTTTTTTTTTTGTTTTTTTTTTTTGTTTTTTTTTAATGAGAAGAGGAACAAAGGACATTGAGTCACAGTTTCTAAAATAAACATGAACAATAGGGAATATATAATAGCACAGTATGAACCAAACTGATCAAAAGCAGTGTCACAATATGCATAGTATACATTTATGGCTTATCTGAATTCAACATTAACTTTAGTTTAAGGATGCTTAGCCTTCATTGTTCATTTGGAAGAAGTCTTCACAGTTCCAAAGTCTAAAATGGAAATTGTGCTGGAGAAGCCTAGACATTCCCACATGTGTAGAATTGTCATAAAATTTCTTAAGGAGGAAAAAGTCATTACTAACCTGTTCTCTCATTTGGCCAGATTGCTTTAGTTCATATTCTTTTTTGCTGCTTTAATCAATCAAGAAAATGCTCTCCTGCAGATTCAGAGCTCAGAAGTATATTCTTCCTTGCTCCTGTCCATGCCCAAGCCTCTTGATCTCTGGGGAAATGGTTGACATCTGAGGAGATTTCTTTGTTTCACTTTGTTCAGCAAACTGTTTGAAGCAGTTAGGCTTTTGACTGAAATGTGAGTCTTCTTTCTGTCCCTTAGATACTGTCTAAAATTTTTCAGTGTTTTAGAAGAGATTTCTAATTAGTTGAGAGACTTCCAGGGTGAATATTACTATTATTAAATAACTGAATACAAATTAAATCTTTATGGTTTCTAAGCTACTGCATATTTATTTATTTATTTTTAATTTTTTTTTTTTTTTGAGCTAGATCTTATGGTGTTGCCCAGCAGGCTGATCTTGAACTCCTGTGTTCAAGCAATCCTACGTCAGCCTCTGAAATAGCCTGAGTCGATAGGCATGTGCCACTACACCCTAAGCTGCTGCTTTTTAATGGAATGTTTAATGCATAACTTTTAGGCATAACTTTTAGGCTAATATAATATTAGCAAGACCTATTAACTTAGAAGATCAGTGTGGCAATATTATTTATTCCACAAGTGTTTAGGTATCCAAGTTTGGTGCATTTATAGGATTGGACACCCATGACTGGCTGTGAAAGCAGCAGTTTAGCATTGCCCAAAAGACGAATATTTGGAAAAGCTTTAAAAAGTTTTGACCACAAAGGTTATAAATTTTAGTCTTGTGATGCATATTTACTGGATCTTGATGAGCAACAGGAATGAAAAGCATTTTCTAGAAGAAAAACCTGTGGTGGTTTCTAGGTAAAGGACTTCAGATGAGATCCTGAAGCAATAAAATATGGGCAGGTTAAGTAGACGTTAATGTGAGGTTAGGCGAAGCTCTAAGGTAATAGACAGATGACATCAGAAACAAAATAAATGCTAGGCAACGCCATGGCCTTGAATTTTTACTATAGTTAGGAGTTGAGGATATTCTGAACCCTGAGGATTTCAACCAAGAAAAACAGTAGCAAGGCAAATCAGTTTAAAAAATAATTCTGGCGGCTGGGCGCAGTGGCTCATGTTTGTAATCCTAGCACTTTGGGAGGCCAAGGTGGGTGGATCACCTGAGGTCAGGAGTTCGTGACCAGCCTGGCCAACATGGTGAAACCCCATCTTAAAAAAAAAAAAAAAAATTCTGATGTATATTGCGAAGGATTTTATTTAACTTAAAATCAGAAAAATAACCACTAATAGTTTATATGATACTTCTTCTAATTCTTATCTGGTGTTTTAATTCTAGATTTCTATTAAGGTTCGGTAAACTGCAACAATCGACCAAGGGCTGGGCTATGATAAGGTGTTTTAAACAAACACAAATAACATTGAACCAGAAAGAGACATAAAGTCCGTTTAAGTCATTGGTGTGTTTGTAGGGGACATGCATTAGTAAAGAACAAAGGCTCAGACATCAGATAGACATTTCTTTCACTTTTTATGTGACTTTAAGTGGGCCTGTGACTTAATCTATATAACATTTGCTAGGCCTACAGTTGTCTTCAGTAGATATTGCCAGATTTCGAAGTGGTTTTACCATTTGACGCTCCCACCAGCAATTTTTTAGAGTTTTAGTGTCTCCACATCCTCACCAACATTCAGATGAGTAGATGATGGTTTCTCACTGTGATTTTAGTTTGCATTTCTCTGATAACAAACAATGTGTAACACCTTTTTTTATGTTTATTGGATTCTTAGAGATCATATATTGTGAAGTGTCTGTTTCAATTTCTTGCCTATTTTTTAAAATGAACTTGTTAAGGGTTGGTCGTTATTTTTTGTTTTTTGTCTCTCATATTGATCAGTAGTTTAAAAGAAAATATATTCTAGAATATGAATTCTTTACTGGGTGTATCTTGCAAATATCTTTTTCCAGTCTGTGGCTTGCTGTTTTACTCTCTTAATGGTGTCTTTTGATGAACATAAGTTCTTAATTTTAATATAGCCACACTTACCAGTTTTTCCCTGTATATTTAGCACTTGTATGTCCTATTTTAAAAACTTTTGTCTACCCTAAGGTCTTTGGTAATATTTCAGCGGCTTTTCAAAATTTAAATCTTTAATCCATTGAGAATTTGTTTTAGTAAGAGATAGGAGGTAGGAGTCCAATTTTATTTTTTTTCAAATGCTTTTACACTTCTCTGAAAACATTTCTCAATTAATATTTTAAATGCCACCTTTAGGGTGTTTCCAATCACTATAATCATAAGTATGCTATAAAACACTCCAATACTTAGCAATGTTCAGTGAAATATGAAAACACCAAAAGACAAGGTCTCAGAAACAGATAAATCTCTTTGTGAACCAAATATAGAACAGAAACTCAAAACAGTGACTGGAGCTGAAGTCAGTGGGCTTCTGTCTTGTGGGTTTCTTGTTTTGTTTTTTTAAGGGGCAATATTTGCTGGGAGTTCAGCTGCTGTGCGATAACGAGTACTTAAAAGTATATGAACAAGGGGCATGAATCCTGATTTCCATATGAAACCAGGGGCTGGGGTAAAGGATCTTCTCATGAAAAAAGGCAAAAAGTCTAGGGGAAAACAAGGTTTCTGGTCCCTACATTGGGCTGTGACTTTCAGAAAACTTCAGGGTACATTTGAAGTAAGGTACATCCTTGTAATCAGAACAAAAGTGGATGCCTTTAAGCTTTGTGACAGCATCAGGTTTATCTCCATTGTCACCCTGGAACAAGAATCTTAATATGCCATTATCAGACCTCATTCTGGATTGGGGTGATCATGACTTGGGTAGAAGTAAACACAAGACTACCTGACCACGGTCTGGGTTAAATACTGGAGGATGAGAAGGGAGGAAAAACAGTGAAGCTTACAACAGGCCAAAATTCCATGCCTATGGATCAGGTATTCCTTAAACCCCTGGTTAGTTTAGTGGTGCTGGCTGAGGCCCCAAGGAAAGGAAAAGCAAACCTACATCTGGAATGGATACCAATTTCTGTGAGGAAAAAAGCAAAACAAAACACCGCGGACTCTTCAAGGATAAAAGGAGCCCAACATAATCAACTTTCCATCTAATGGCTGGTTGTCACATTGGAGGCTCAGCACTGATATTATGTTGCTGGCAGGTGGGACACTCAGAGACAACTATAACTGTATCAGCCTTGGCGAGTGAGAGTCCATGCCGCTGAGCCCATGTATAGCCTCCATTTCTGCCTCTCTGGTCACTTCATTCATAGACCATTGTGTTGGGGTGGCCCATCACAAAAACGGGCTAATATTAACTCACCAGGTCATTTTGTTTACTTGATTGTTTAATGCTCCTTCCATGATAATAATTTCATTTTAATAATGTTTTCAGGGGCCAGGTGCTGTTGCTCAGGTCTGTAATGTCAGTGCTTTGAGAGGTCAAGGTAGGAGAATTGTTCAGGCCAGGAGTTGAAGACCAGCCTGGGCAACATGCCAAGACCCTTGTACCTTTCTAAGGACTTCAGTGGGTGATACAGTGATCTTTGTGCTTCATTCATGCCCGTTCTCATAGGCCTATCTACATGCTCTACCCCAGAACTCCTTGTCTCTGTGTCTTTCAGTCTTCCATGTTTCTGACCATTAGGCCAAGCCATTCGTCACTGCTAATTAATCAATACACATTCTCATTACAAGCCCACTCTTCCTTTGACACAAGGCAGATGACATTGCCTGAACTTGGACCATCAGAAAGATTTTCCCTCTCCACTCTCTTTCAAGGCCACCCATCAATGAAGTTGTATGCAGCTGCCATTCATTTTTGGCTTGAGTCTAACCTGTTCATTACCTCAAAACCCAGATTATCTCTGCCTCCTTCACATGGTTGTACATATGTTTATTGGATATCAGTGTGTGTACATAGGTTATGGTGCATAGGCCATAGTTATGACTTAGGGAAGAATTCTGGGTGAAATGTGGTGGATGATGGGGTGTCCACTCATGCAGCTTACATGTGCCCTGTGGTCCTGCTTGTGATTATCCTGTATGTAGTATTTCTATCTTATAGTGGATTATTGGTGAGCCATCTTAACTTTATGACTTATTGACTTCAGTAGTTCTGGATATATGGTCACTAAGTGTCACATGGTCAAATGTTCCATCTTTTTCAGGTCCCAGTACCATATCAGAAGCTGTTTTTGTTTTGTTTTGTTTTGTTTTGTTTGTTTTGTTTTTGAGACAGAGTTTCCCTCTTGTCGCCCAAGCTGGAATACAATGGCACAGTCTCAGCTCACTGCAGTCTCCACCTCCGGGGTTCAAGCGATTCTCCTGCCTCAGCCTTCCAAGTAGCTGGGATTACAGGCATACACAACCACACCTGCTGATTTTGTATTTTTAGTAGAGACAGGGTTTCACCATGTTGACCATGCTAGTCTCAAACTCCTGACCTCAGGTGATCCACTCATATCAACCTCCCAAAGTGCTGGGATTACAAGCGTGAGCCACCTCGCCTGGCCCAGAAGCTGTTTTTTAAAAGTCATATAATGCCTCTTACATTGCCTGATATGTAGGCCAGATCACTATACCTAGTTGTGGAATGTGTTGCCTCCAGAACCTAAAGAGGATTAATAGGAATGTATCTCCTACAAATAATGAAAGTATTGCCTCTTCCTTTCCAATTTAAGACCCCATTTTTCTTTCTCTTCCCTAATCACATTTGCTATTCCTTCTATGACGGTGCTCAACGATAGTAGTGAAAGTGAACTACTGAAAATTTCTAGGCCTGGTACATTTTGATGTGTAGCTTTCTGACAAAATTTTTTGTCTGTGATAATTTGCCCATTTAGATTTGCTTTATCCTCTGGAGGTAGATTTTTATGATTTATATTTTCCTCAAAATACATCTATTTTAATAATGTTTTCAGGGGCCAGGAGCTATGGCTTATTCCTGAAATCTTGGTGCTTTGAAAGGCCAAGATGGGATAATCTCTTGAGGCCAAGAGCTGAAGACCAACCTGGGCAAATTAGCAAGACTCTGTCTCTACAAAAAAATTTAAAAATTAGCTGGGAATGATGTTTCATACCTGTAGTCTCAGCTATTAGGGAGGCGGAGGTAAGAGGATCACTTGAGCCCAGGAATTCAAGGCTACAGTGAGCTATGATTGTGCCACTGCACCCCAGTCTACATGACTGAGAGAGACTCTGTCTCAAAATAAATAAATAGATAAAGAAATAAAGAAATAGTGTTGAGAAAAGCAATCTGTTAAAATTTGTTTTATATTTTCTCTGAATCTGTTCTTTCCACATTCCAGTGGTTAAAATTTATGTTTTTCTTGTTTAGACTACTTATTAGCTAAATGGTTTCTTGGTGCTCTCTAATTTCTTGAACTGGAAACTTAAACTTTTACTGCTATGTGAAAAACATAAATGAACATAAATATTTAATTAATGTTACATATTTTCCTCTGAGCACTGTGGTTATCTATAAGGTCTGATAAATCCTTTTCTGCTATCATTTTTTTTTAAAGAAATTGTGTAATTTTGGTCTTGATTTCCTTTTGTCCCAAGAGTTGTTAAGAAAGTTGTAAAAATATTTTTAGGGTGTTTTTCCCCATTTGATCAAATAACTTTATCTGTGTTAGTTTTATAATACTTTGTGGAATATATTGATTTTTTGAGGGCTAATATAGAGTTAACTTTTGTAAATGTCCCAAGATTCTTTTTTTTTTTTAAGAGAAAGAAAGAAGAATAAAAGAGAAAGAAAGAGAAAGGGGGGGGGGCTTTTTTAAGAGAAAGAAGAAGAATAAAAGAGAGAAAGAAAGAGAAAGGGGGAGAGAGAACAAGAATCTTGCTCTGTTGCTCAGGATTTCATTTAAATCTGTGAAATGCTATGCAATTACTAAAAAGTGATTTATTTCCTATTATGTGATCACTTTTAGAATGGGTATGATATATTATGAAAAATATATATGTTTTGTGGTTATGGGGTGGTAAGTTCTGTAAATATTTATTAAATTTGCTTGTTCCAGGTCTGAGTTCAGATCGTGGTTTTTTTTTTTTGCTCTCCACTAGGTTGGTGAATCTTCCTCCATCCCTTTATGTTAAGTCTTTGTTTGTCTTTGCCTATAAGAAAGGTCTGAATACAACGTACCGATGGGTTTTAACTTTTTATTCAGTTTGTCTAACTATGTTTTGATTGGGGCATTTAATCCATTTATGTTTAGGATTAATATTAATATATGTGAGTTGAATACTATTATTTAAGGCTAACTGGCTGTTTGCCCATTAGTTGATGTAAATTCTTCATTGTCGTAATATTCTTTACTTTTTGGTAAGTTTTTGGGATAACTGATGCTGGTTGTTCCTTTCTGTGTATATTACTTCTTTCAGAAGTTGTTGTAAAACAGGCCTGGTGGTGATGAAATCTCTGAGTTCTTGCTTGTTTGCAAAAAAATTTATTTTTCCTTGACTTGTAAAACTTAGTTTGGCTGGATATGAAATTCTGGGTTGAAAGTTTTTTTCTTTAAGGATGTTAAATATTAATCCCCACTCTCTTCTGGCTTGTAGAGTTTCTACTGAAAGATCTGCTGTGAGTCTGATAGGCTTCTCTTTATGAGTAACCTGGCCTTTCTCTCTGGCTGCCCTTAGTATTTTCTCCTTTATTTCAATCCGAGTAAATCTGACAATTATGTGTCTTGGGGTTGGTCTTCTTGAGGAATATCTTTGTGGGGTTCTCTGTATTGCCTGGAGTTGAGTATTGTCATGCCTTGCTAGTTTAGGAATATTTTCCTGGATAATATCCTGAAAAATATTTTCCAGCTTGGATTCATTCTCTTCATCACATTCAGGTATACCTATTAAGCGTAAATTAGGTCTTTTCACATAGTCCCATATTTCTTGGAGACTTTGCTCATTCCTTTTTACCCTTTTTTCTCTGATTTTATCTTCTCGTTTCATTTCATTAAGTTGGTCTTCAACCTCTAATATCCTTTCTTCTGCTTGATCAATTCGACCTAAAACTTACGCATACTTCACGGATTTCTCGTATTGTGTTTTGCAGCTCCATTAATTCGTTTATATTCCTCTCTAAATTGTCCATTCTCGTTAGAATTTTGTCAAACCTTTTTTCAAAGTTGTTAGTTTCTTTGCATTGGGTTAGAACATGTTCTTTTAGCTCACAGAAGTTTCTTATTATCCACCTTCTGAAGCCTGATTCTGTTAGTTCTTCATACTCATTTTCCATCAGGCTTTCTTCTGTTGCTGATGAGGAACTACCATCCTCTGTAGAAGGAAAGACATTCTGATTTTGAGTGTTCTCAGTTTTTTTACGCTGGCTTCTTCTCATCTTTGTGGTTTTATCCACCTGCCATCTTTGTAATTACCAACTTTCAAATTAGGTCTATGAGTGGATGTCTAGCTTGTTGATTCCCAGCTCGGGAATCTATGCAGTTTTCACTGCGGTGACCCGCAACGCCGGCTAAAACAGCGGCATTGAGATTCATTGTGCTTTTCTACCCGGGGGTCTCTGGTCTGGCTTCCCTCTTCAGTCCCTTTTTCAATCAGCTGAATGGACTGCTCTGCCTTCCCAGAGCTCCAAACATCATCCAAAAGGAGACCCAGTCCCATTTACTCCTTAACAAGAGCTGCCGGGCCGAGGCACCAGCAAAACAGCCATGCCAGCCAAAAGGGTCTTGCTGGCGACCCGAAGGGCTCCTCTACTGGGAATGTCCTGGTCTGTGGGCAACAAAAATTCGTCTGGAAGTGTGGCGTCCACTCGCTCTCTGCGACTTCTCTGGGAGCTGCAATTCTGAGCTGCTAGTGATCAGCCATCTTGGATCTCTCTCCCCCAAGGTTCTTAAAATATGTGTATGTATAATATAAATATAACATATATATTATATACATATTGAAAATAAATATTACAAATTATTTTAAAATGTTTCTTAAAACTTAAAAAAATACTTAAAAATTTAAAAGCATTTTTATTGTGAACACCAATGGATTGTTAAATCTTCATTATGGTTGTAGTCTATTTTTGTGCAACAAATTATCCCCAAACTTATCAACATCAAACAACAAACATTTATTATTTCGGTTTCTTTGGATCAGGAATCCAGGCTCAGCTTAGCTGTATCCTCTGGGTCTGTTTCACAAGGCTGCAATTAAGGTATCAGCCAGGATTGCAGTCATCCTATGGCTCAACTATGGAAGGATTTGCTTTCAAGATTACTCTCCTGGCTGTTGGCAGGCCTCAAATCCTTACCCACCATTCAACAGAGACATAGGTTCCTTCCCAGAGACATGTAGGCCTCTCTACAGGTCAGCCTACAGTGTGACAGTTGGTATTCCTTAGAATGAATGAGGGAAAAAGCAAGAGAGAATGTGAGCAAGATGGAAACCAGAGTCCTTTGTAACTTAACCTAGGAACTGACATCTCATCCTTTTTGCCATATTATTTTGGTTAGAAGAGTCACTAGGTACAGTGCATAATCAAGGGGAAAAGATTGCTTAGGGCAGAAATATGAGAAACCATGGAATCCCAGGGACCGTTTTAGAGGCTGTCTACGCTAGTCTTCCTTCTGCCCCCAATGATCATATCCCTCATATATGCAATACTCTCATCCCCCTTCCCAGCCCCCTAAAGTCTAGTTCAATTATGACGTCAGCTTACCGTTCAGAATCTCATCACTTAAATCATGTACAGGTGTAGATGAGGCACCTCAGGTGTAGTTTCTCTCAATCTGTAAAAGTCCTCCCCAACCAGGCCCAACATACAGTAGTGACACAGAGGATAGCCATTTTAGACATTTTTGTTTTATAAGAGGGGAAATGGGAGGCACAAAGATCCAGTGCACTTTTGAAATCCAGTTGGTCCAATGTTTATTTTGTTTTGAGATGGAGTTTCACTTTGTCACCCAGGCTGGAGTGTAGTGGCACAATCTCAACTCACTGCAACCTCCACCTCCCAGGTGCAAGCAATTCTACCTCAGCCTCCTGAGAAACTGGGATTACGGGCACCTGCCACCACGCCTGGCTAATTTTTATATTTTTAGTAGGGACGGTGTTTCACCATGTTGGTCAGGCTGGCCATGAACTCATGACCTTGTGATTCACCCACCTCAGCCTCCTAAAGTGTTGGGATTACAGGCGTGAGCCACCATGCCCAGCTGTTTGTTTTTTGAGACAAATTCTTACTCCATTACACAAAAGTCAAACCAGAAATCTTTTCTTGATAAGTATTTCTTTACCTTATGTTCCTGCTTATCAGTTTGAGAGTCAGCGTACTTAAGTTTTCTGAAGGTGTTACTGTTTGATTGAGAGGATCTATGAAGCATATCCTTACTCTTTTTCAAAGGCCCTTTGTATGACTGAATAGTACTCTGATGGTACCACTTTTTATCTTTCTTAATGTAACAGAAGTTTTTACAGACACATTCTTAGTGTCACCTTTAGACTGGGGTTCTCCTGGCAGTGCCCATAGTATGAACTTCTGGAGAGTTATTTCTCTTTTTTTTCCTTTTTTGAGATGTAGTCTTGCCATCTCCCAGGCTGGAGTGCAGTGATGCAATGTCAGCTCAATGTAGCCTCTGCCTCCCGCTTTCAAGCAATTCTCCTGCCTCAGCCTTCCAAGGAGCTGGGATTACAGGCACGCGCCGCCACACCCGGCTAATTTTTCTATTTTTAATAGAGATGGGGTTTCACCCTGTTGCCCGGGCTAATCCTAAACTCCTGACTTCAGGTGATCCACCTGCTTTGGCCTTCCAAAGTGCTGGGATTACAGGCATGAGCCACCATGCCCGGCCAGGAGCTATTTCTTAATGTTAGCCTCTTCCAAATCTGAAGGGTTTGAGAATTTTTGAAAAACATCAAGTCCTGATTTCTTTAAAAAATTTTTAAATTGTGGTAAGATACACGTAATATTTACCATCTTAACCTTTGTTAAGTATACAATTTACTGGTATTAAGTACATTCATATTGTTATGCACACATCATCACCATCCATCTTCACAATACTTATCCTAAAAACTGAAACTATATACCCATTAAATAACAACTTTGCATTCCTTCCTCCAGCTCTTGACTACCACTATTCTACTTTTTGTCTCTATGTATTTGACTACTCTAGATACCTGATAACAGTCAAATCATACAGTATTTGTCTTTCAGTGACTGGTTTACTTGACTTAGCATAATATCCTCAAAGTTCATTCAAGTCGTAACATGTCAGAATTTCCTTCTTTTTTAAGGCTGAATAATATTCCATTGTGTATATACGTATGGGTATGTGTATGTATATATGTGTACATATATGTATATGTGTGTATGTATATCACACACAAACCCCACATTATTCATTTATCCATGGATACTGGAGTTGCTTCTACCATTTGGCTATTGTGAATAATGCTGCTCTGAACATGGGTGTGCAAATATCTCTTCAAGACTCTGTTTTCAATTTTGGGGGGGTATATACCCTCAAGTAGAATCACTGGTTCATATGGTAATTCTAGTTTTAATTTCTAAGGAACCACCATACTGTTTTCCACAGCAGCTGCAACATGTTACATTTCCACCAACAGTGCACAGCTTCCAGTTTCTCCACATCCTTGCCAACATTTGTCTATTTTCATTTTGTTGATTGTTTTTTATAGTAGCCATCCTAATGGGTGTGAAGATGGTATCTCATTTGGTTTTGACTTCTTGATGACTAATGGGGTTGAACATCTTTTTACTTGCTTTCTGGTCATTTGTATACCTTCTTTGGAGAACTGTCTACCGAAGTCCTTTGCCTATTTTCAAATTAATTTGTTTATTTTTGGTGTGTTGTTGGGTTTTAGAAGTTCTCTCTATATTCTGTATATGAATCCCTTGCCTGATATGTGATTTGCAAATATTTTCTCCCATATTGGAGGTGGTTTTTTTCCTCTGTTGATAGTGTCCTTTGAGGCACAAAATTTTTAAATTTTCATGATTCCCAACTCGTCTGTTCTTTCTTTTTTTCCTCACCCTGTCACCCAGTCTGGAGTGCAGTGGCGTGAACTCGGTTCCCTGCAATCTCCGCCTCCTGGGTTCAAGCAATGCTCGAGCCTCAGCCTCCTAATTAGCTGAGATTACAGGTTTGAGCCACCACACTGGCTAATTTTTGTATTTTTATTTAGAGGCGAGGTTTTACTGTGTTGGCCAGGCTGGTCTCAATCACCTGACCTCAAGTGATTTACCCGCCTTAGCCTCCCAAAGTGCTGGGATTACAAGCATGAGCCACCATGCCCGACCCTATTTTTTCTTTTGTTGCCTGTGCCTTTGGTGTCATATCTAAGAAATAATTTGGAATAGAATAGCCTGCACCACACTGTTTTGATTACTGTAGCTTTTTAGTAAGTTTTGAAATGAAGAAATGTGAGTATTCCAACTTTGCCGTTCTTTCTCTAGGCTGTTTTGGCTCAAGATTCCATGTGAATTTGAGGGTGATTTTTCTATTTCTGCAGAAAATGCTACTGGGATTTTTAATAGGAATAAATTGAATCTTTCTATCATTTTGGGTAGTATTGACATTTTTAACAATATTAAGGCCTCCAACTCACAAACATGGAATGTCTTTTCATATATTCCTTTTCTTTTTACTTTTTTCTTCATTGTGAGATGTTTTAATTCCCTTTTTCTTTCCTTTCATGTATCTTCTATAGCTATTTTCTTTGCTGGTATCATGGGTATAACATTTAACATCCTAAAGTTATAACACTTTACTAGCTTAACTTTAATAACTACAAAAATTCTACTTATGTACAGCCTTGTCCCCAACAATAACTACTTTCAGTTATTGATGTCACAGTGTTATATCTGTATGTATCATGTGTCCAAAAATGTAGATTAATAACTGAGTTTTTTCCATTAGTCTCTTAAATCGTGTAGAAAACAAAAAGTGGAGTTACAGATCAAATTACAGTGATACTAAGTTTTAGTCTAATAACCTTAAAAATTTTTCTTGGCCGGGCACAGTGGCTCACATCTGTAATCCCAGCACTTTGGGAGGTTGAAGTGGGCAGATCACGAGGTCAGGCATTCAAGACCAGACTGGCCAACGTGATGAAACCCCGTCTCTACTAAAAACTACAAAAATTAGGTGGGCATAGTGGCTCGTGCCTGTAATCCCAGCTACTTGGGAGGCTGAGATAGGAGAATTGCTTGGACCAGGACCCAGGAGGGAGGAGGTTGCAGTGAACCGAGATTGTACCACTACACTCCAGCCTGGGCTACAGAGTGAGACTCCATCTCAAAAAAAAAAATTGTCTCATATCATATAGAAAACAAAAAGTGACATTTCAAACCAAAGTTACAATAATAATAGTTTTTATCATTGCCTGTATTTGCCTTAACTAAGACCTTTATTTCTTCATATGGTTTCATGTTACTTTCTAGCGTCTTTTGATTTCAACTTGAAGAAATCCCTTTACCATTTCTTGAACGGCAGGTCTAATGATAATGACCTTCCTCAGCTCTTGTTTATCTGGGAATTTGTTACTTTCTACCTCACATTTGAAGGACAGTTTTGCTGGATGTAGGATGCTAGTTGATAGTTTCTTTTTTTCAGTACTTGAAATGTATCAGTCCAGTGCTTTCTAGGCTCCAAAGTTTCTGATGAGAAATCTACTGGTACCCTTATTGAAGAACTCTTGTATGTGATTAGTTGCATTTGTCTTGATGTTTTGAAGATTCTTTGTCTTTTTACAGTTTGATTATAGTATGTCTTGATGTTGTCCTCTGATTTCATCCTGTTAGCATCAGTTTAGATTCTTGGATGTCTATATTCATGTCTTTCATCAAATTTCAGAAATGTTCTGTTGCTATTTTTTCAAATCTCTTCCCTTTCTTTCTTTCTTCTCTTACTGAGATTTTCATAATGTACATGTTGGTCAGCTTAATGGTTTCCCACAGGTCCCCTAGGCTGTATTCACTTTTTTTTCTGTCTTTTGTTTCTGTTTCTCAGACTTAATAATTTCAATTGTCCTATCTTCAGATTTTCTGATTCTTTCTCTGCCTTCTGAAATCTGCTTTTGAATCCCTATAATAAATTTTTCAATTCAGATGTTGCACTTTTTAGCCCAGAACCATTTTTGAGATTTTTTACAAAATGTTTTATATCTCTTTATTGATATTTCCACTTTGGTCATACACATTTAAAATATTTTTCTCCATGTTTTCCTTTAGTTTTTTTCAACATCTTTAAGACAGTTGTTTTAAGGTCTTTGATAAGTCCACCATCTGGTCTTCCTTAGGGACATTTTCTGTTGATTTATTTTTTCCCTTTGAATGGGCCATACTTTTTTGTATCTTTTTATGCCTTGTGATTTTTTTGTTGTTGAAAACTGGAGATTTGAATCTTATAATGTGGAAAGTCTGGAAATCAGATTCTCCTTCTTCCTCAGGGTTTACTTTTCTTTCTTTTTAAAATTGATATTGGTTGTCTCTGTGCCTGGGATCAGTAAATTTAAGGCTTCTTATGTCTTTTCTGAGCTGGTACCTTTCTCTAAATATATATAATTACTTTCTAAGTTGTCTTTTATATGTAGTTGGTTTTGAATGTCCTAATCCTTAAATGTCTGGCTCCCCAAAGGGGAAAAAGAGAAAACTGAAGAAGGGAAATGTGTTGGCTTTTTAAATCTTCTAGAAATGCTTCAGCCACAGGGAAGGGGCTTATAGCAATGGCAGTGAGGGTGGCAACAATGGCTTCCCTCTTCTGTGTCTCCATCTCTGCTCTCAGAAGTAGCGATCAGTCATCAGAGCACAGATCTTCTATATCTGGAGGACAGAGTCCTTATTACTCATGTCTCTGCAAGTGGTGTGTAAGCTGCTGCTGGAACACATGTGTAACTGCCTGCCCTGAGGCTAGTGGATGGGAAAGCTAGCAAGTTAAGAACTGAAACTAAACAAAATTAATTAACTGTCCAAGCCTTTATCTGGAAGTTTCAAGTCTTTGAATAGGTTCCAGAGTTCCAGAATAGTTACATCAGCTATTTTCTGCAGAACAATGTTATCTAGGTAGAGAGACTGATTTCTGCTACTTTCTACTCCACCATCTTCCTGGAATTCTCCTCTCCAGTCGTGATGTCTTTTCATTTTACCATTCTTTGTTCAATTTATCTCACATTTTACAATAAACAGCATAACAGCTTAGGTAGTAACTTCAACAGTTTGTTCAGGAGTCTCACCTAGATCACCCAGTTCATTCAACGCATATCCTGCTTTCCATGTTACTGAAGGCAATAGTGGTGTTAAGCTTTCTACCATGACATAAGAAGTATCCCTCTTTCACCACCTTCCAATAACATGTTCTTTCCTTTTTTTGCTTTTACTGTTGGCATCCTCAAAGTCCAGATTTCTATTAATAGTCTTTCAAGGCAACTTAAGCTTTCTTTAACAGAATCCTCAAAATCCTTCTAGCCTCTGCCCGTTTGGTCCCAAGGCCAAGGTAGCACCCCACTTCCAGGTACCAAAATCTATATTAATTATCTCTTGCTGTGCAACAGATTGTCCCAAAGCTTAGTGACTTCAAACAAAAAGTGCTTATTATCTCCCAGTTTCTGTGGACCAGGGATTGGGCATGGCAGAGCCGGGCTCTCAGGCTCAGTGTTATCTTATAAGGCTGTAATCAAAATGTCATTTGGGGCTGCAGTCACCTGAAAGCTCACTTGGGAGAAAATCCACTTCCAAGCTTACTCATGTGGCTGTTGGCATTCCTCAGGTCCTCATTGGCTGGTGGCCAGAGACATCTCTTTTTTCCATGTGGCTCTCTCCACAGAGCACCTCACGGTGGGGCAGTTGGTGTTCCTCAGAGTAAGTAAGGAAGAAAGCAAGAGAGTAAGCAAGACAGAAGCCGTGATCCCTTTGTAACTTAATCAGAAATGACATCTCATTCCTTTTGCTATGTTCTTTTGGTCAAAAGAGAGTCACTAAGTCCAGCCCACACTCAAGGAAAGGGGATTATACAAATACATGAATACCAGGAAGCAGGGATTGGGCTATTTTAGAGGCTATTTACCATAGTGGGATATACCTTTTTTTTTTTTTTTTTT